>QRFJ01000247.1:542480-672502 GCA_006176705.1 Cocos nucifera
TGGAAATCAAGATACTGAGGACAGTTCCTCTTCCAATGCCCCTGCTTCCTACAGTGGAAGCATTCTACTGATCTAGGTTATTCTTGGATTTTATGTTTAAACTGGCATAGAAGCCCAGCATGAACCACTTCATGCTGCTGAACAATATTCAACTTTCGATACTTATTATCGAAGTTGGATCCATAAGTTTATCACTGTCTAACAGTGAATGGAGCAACTGTGGTTTGGATTTAACTGCATAAAGAAGAAACCAAAAGCCTAATTAGTAATTGATTCATTAAACCTAAAGATTTGGACTTTAATCAAAAGGTTTCTTCCACTATTTTATTCGAATTGGTAGCCTCTACCTCCAATTCGAGGAATTATCCTAATTTCTTAGTGGATACTAGAATCCACATAGACTGCACACAAGCCCAACTTTGGTTGGCAAAACCCATGTACATCTAAGGATAGGTTCATAACCAATTATTTCTTTTAAATAATTTTTAGTAATTAAATTTTGCCCCAGGTATCTTTTCAGTAGGCTTTGGCCTCCACTGAAAAGTCCAGTTAGGTCCAACCATTAACATGACCATACTTGGTCCATCTAACCAATGAATGATTAAGCCCAACTTTGGTTGGCTCAACTAACCACCATTTAGAAAGATGTATCCAAGAAATCATATTAATGAATGATAATTTCCATTAGCGATAAGCACCAGGCCTTTGGGCCTCCAATGATTATCCAACTAATGGACCATTATCATCCACTTAATGGGAGGCTATGATCTAGTTATCATATAACTATTTTATTTTAAGGACCTAATAATTTTAGAAAATTTTAATTTATAGAAAGAGAGAAGGTCAGATGAACCAGCTTGTCATGATCCTTCCACTAACTTCACCAAGTCAGCTTAAGGAAGATCCATTAATAGGCTGGTCTAGGAGCACCTAAATCAGTCACACTGATTTACCTAGCTGACATGGGTCAGCTCGAATAGTCAAGTGATCCGATCAAAACATAATTTCACCAAGAGGCCAGGTAAGTTCGATCAGTGGGGGTCTGCCAAAGCTTGCCTTAGACACCATCAGAAATGGCCAGGTAAGCGGCTGCCAATTAAAACCACCGATCTGTTTACCTTAGACACCAACTGATTTAATTAGTTTCGAATTAGATCAACCTAATAGTTCATGCTAGACCGCATAGCCAAGAATCAAGTCCATCTTGGGTCTTGTTAAAGACATGGACTTGACCAACTACAAACTATTGTAATTGATCTAGAGAATCCTTGACCTAATCTAAGATAAACAATTGATTAGATTTAGTCAATTCTCTAATTAAGTCCATTCTTTAATCTAACCCTAGGTCTAACCCAATTAATGGACCTAATCCCTACTAACCCATTTAACCCAATGTGTTATGATTTGTGTCTTAGGATCTTCAATTCACAATCCTAGATCCTAATCAAATAACTTCTTAATTCTTAATTAAGTTTTGGGCTGAGGGTTGGGGTTTGGCTTTTCAAAAATAATTTTTATATTTGTAAAATATTTTTACAATATGGTTCTATCAACCAAGTTGCATGTTTGATTCATAATCAATATGCAAGTAAATAAACATAAAACTACTTTAGATCTAATCTAAATAGGTTCATGTAATTGAAATAGTTTCAATCTAATCAATCATAAATCTATCTTAGATCAAATCTAACATATTTATGATGATTAAAATTAGATTAAAATATTTTTAATTAGATCATAAAATTTTTTAGATCTAATCTAAAATTTTATGATCAATATTTTAGATCAGCACGTACTAGGACAACCTCTCACTGTAAGGGATAAACCTTATAGCAGGACAACCTTATAATTAGTCCATGCAATCTAAAAATTTTATTTTTAAATTTAATTTTTTTTAAATTTAATAAATTATAAATAAAATTAGATTATATCTAATAAATTTATGATAAGAAATAGATCTACATGAACTAGGACAACTCTTTCACTATAAGGGGTAAACTTACAGCAGGACAACCTTATAATCAGTTCATGTGATCAATTTTTAATTTTAGATTTAATAAATAGATTATAAATTAGATCTAATCTAAAAAATAATCTAAACATGCACAATAATCATGTAATAATCAACCTAGGCTCTAATACCAATTGAAGGAACCAGATCTAGGATTTTTAAGACTAGATCTTGAAAACTTTTTCAAGATTAGGTAGCGAAAGAATAAAATTAATCAAAATTAATTTTAAATATCAAAGAATATCCTAGATCTAATATCCTATTTTATGATTATGGCATAACATTAAATAAAAAATTAAACATAAGAAAGAAAATAAAACATGTTGATCATATCAACATGCATCTAAACTACATCAAATGCAGGTATGTAAAATAGATCAGATCTATTATCTATGTAAGTTAGACGTTCTAACTTGCTGATTCAATCTTAAGGATGATGTTGTAAGCTACACATGCATCCAGCCTCTAAGAGTCATCCACACGAGCCCACGAATCTCGATCAGAAGTCCTAATACAGGAAATCAGCATAGTATGCTAGTATTGTGCTGATCCTTCTTTGATGATCGATCTGGCACTTTCTTCTTCTGGATTTGGACTCTTCCAAACATAAGAGAAAGGAAGAGAGATTATAGATCAGAGATACTTTCAAATAATCTCAAAAGAGGAGGATAAGAAATGAACAAGATAGTCCTAGAAGAAGACCCTCTTCTTCTTCTCTATTCTATCACCTAGACACCTAGTTTTGTATCTATCAAATCTCCATGCTCCAATACTCTTTCTCTCTAATTTTCACACACCCCAAAGTTCTCTCAATGTTCTAGAACTCCAAAAATCAGCTCAAAATTCATCCTATATAGAGAGATATAGAGGAGTCCTTGTTGGATCAAACTCTTGGACTAGGAAAGACCAAAATAGGCAACTAGTTGGGGTGCCCAACACTTGGATGTCCCCTCCTTTCTTTTTGGTGTGGACCACCTATATTTCTTGCACAAAACTTCTCTAATTCTCATGAAAATTCCAAAGAAAAACAAGGAGTTTAGGTAGCAAAAGGGAGGAGAAATTTTGATTGTAACAAACTCTATTAAATAGAGTTTGATTTCAAAATAACTCTCCAAATTTGACTTGGTCCATAACCACTTGCCATGTAAGAAAGAAGGGAGGGAGTTGGGCATGCGTGAAGGCCTGAGAGAAAAGGTTTTGGATGAAAAAATCAAAAAAAATAGGCATGGGGGCATGGGATATAGGTGGTGCAAGATGAATGGATCCTAGTCTTACTATGATTCCATGTTTGACTTGGTCAAATATGGTTTCTCAAACCAAATCAAACCAAAATTAATTTAACCTAGTTAAATTAGATCCTAAACAAATTAAGAATTTAATTAAATTAGATTAAATTATATTTAATTTTAATTTAATTTTCTAATCAAATTAGAAAATTGGATTGACTCAAGTCTTAGTTGAACTAGAACTAGTTCTTCCTTGCACTTGGCTTATCCAATAAACCAATTGAACTTAATCCAATCAAGTCTAAATCAAATTTAATTAAATTATATTTAATTAAAATTAATCTTAGCCCTTTGAATTAATTAAATTAGGTCAATTAGCAATCAGATTGCTAATCAATCCTCCTGTAAAACTTATACTAGGTTAAATATCAATCGTATTGATCGTTTAACCTTAGAACGATTCTTAATCATTGATCAACCATCCGATCGGATCATAAACTCTAATGTGTGTGATATCATAGATCCAAATCTAAGCTGGTAGCATAGAAATAAATTCTTATACTAATCAAAGTAACCATCTAGCAATGAGACTCGATGGCCAGATAGGTCAAATGTGTAGAACAACATCCTTAGAACCCATGTGGATATAGTTTTCATATAATTCATCCCCTTGACCAAAATGCTCGTAGGATACCTCAGAGTTCAACTATCAACTCTGATTAGGTTATTCATATTATATTTTAAAATATCAAATTAATTTGATGGATTATCCTGGCTAAGATTTTGCTATATTGAAATACAGTGATACATTCTTCTCCAACTCTTGTAATGGTCAATTCCATCTTGATCACACACCAACTTTATAAGTACTTGACAATGCCTAGAAGCCTTCAGTTATTAAATTAAAAAAATTAGTTAGTCTAGTACTAAATCACAGTGAGTTGCTTGTAAGTCACCGAGGTGATCTCAGGTCTAAGAGTTACTTATACCTATATCCCATCAGAGATATTCTTGACAGCAGAATACTCTGAAGTTGGTCACGTTCAGTGATAATGTATCTCTACATCTAACATGTATGCCATACCAGTGTCTCCATACTCCTTGGTTAAGAAGACAACCAGTCTATATGGCATACAACGACCTATGCTTGATAGACGCTATCGTCCTTATTAATAACCTATCATTTGGTCGTGAATAATATTAAGGACTAATCGATAAATCCTTTCTTTATCAAACCTAAATAGTTCTAAGAATTTTATCAAAATAATGAAGTTCATTAGAAGATAAAAACTTATGATGAAAATATCAAAAATATATTTTATTAATTAATAAATTAATTATAATTATAATATAGCTTAACCATCAATGGACTAATGATTGGCTTTAGGACATATTTTCCAACAGAATCGTCCTCTAGTATAGAGGTCATCTTCTCTGCATGCTAGTCCATGCCAATGCATGCCAAAAGGCCAAGGTTGACACTTTGGCTTCTAGGGTCGACACCTGGACTTCCTGGTCTTTAAAATCTTGATCTTGTTGCTTCGTTTCAGGACAGGGGTCGACACCTTCAGCTTTGGGATTGACACCTTCAAGTCTGAAACTTAAAAATTAATTCTTTGAAGCCCTTGACTTGATGATTTTGCATCGATCTTTTTCTAGATTAATTCTTTAATTTAAATACTTGAAAAGACCTACATTCACTCATGAAATACATGATTAAATACTTAAATACTCAAAGTTTGACAATCATCAAAATTAATCATACGATCAATAATCTTTTTCTTTTTGATGATAGCAAAACATTCAGTATATAAATAAAAATAAAATTCAATATATTTCAATAATTCAACTAGTATAAATCATTTTCAATAATTCACCTAGTATAAATCATGAAGTGATAATATATATAATTATAAATGCACACTTCATGAATGCTAATACCAAAATCTCTTTTAACTTAAATTTAAATATTTCAAGCATTATCATGAAATGTATAGGACTTAAGCACATTATCATATACTCACATAGCATATACTCGATAATTCTTCTCCAACTTTTTGACAACATCAAAAAGCTAATGGGAGGGATTAAAGATTCATCATTAAAATCAATGTATTTTTAGTCAAAATAAATTATCTCCCCTTTCAAAAACTTCCCTTTTGATTCAAAAAATTATCTTTTGTTTTAGAAAATTGGCTTAACAAGGATTTGAAGCAACCATAACATTTAATTCAAAATTTATTCTTCCCTTTTCTTAAGAAATGTATTCTTATAGGAAGAAGCAAGGAATCTCATCAAAATCAATCAAAATTCAGACAAATATAACAAAATTCAGAAAGTTTCAAGTTAAGTTCAAGAGGTATCAAATTCAGACAAATACATTCATATTAATGTCAGTCTTCCCTTTTCTAAAGTATTTAAATTCTGAATTTGTCAAGATATTTGAGGGATAGAGTTTTCCCAAGATGTTTTAGCACAAATATACCAAATAAGGTATGTCTGAAGCCAAAATTCTATTTGATACTATCAAGGTAGATTTTCAGTTTAGGTTCAAAAATTTGAGCTTTTTAATCAAACAAGTGTAACATGATATTTATTCTTTCCTTTTCTTAAAAGAAATCCAACAATTCAACTTAGAAAAGATATGTATTATGAATATATTGAATAAAAAAAATTTGATAAATAAAGTTTCAATTTTGAAAGTCTCCCGTATGATAGAACTTAAAATCATCTTCAAATAAATCTTAAGTTTGAAAGAGTGTCAAATTCAACTTGTTTGTATCATCGAAAATATTTTAGCTCCAAATTAACTCTAATTATTTTTTTTTTTTTTAAAGAAGCTTAGTAATGTAGTCGAGTAGATCAAAGAGAATAAGCATACGTGAATCATAGTTTCATGAGAATTTGGAGCAAAATGAAATTGAATTTTCTTAGCACAAATCAATTTGAACTTTTCAGGATAAAACATGATTTGTCATACAAAAAAAAAATCAGATTTAGAGTATGTTTCAAATTTAGTTAAACTTAAATTAATTATTAAGAATAATTATTCATTCAAATTGTGCAAGTTAAGATGGAAGATTTAGAAGCACATCAAAACTTAATGATGTTATGTAGTGAATGTTCATTTTCCAACATAAGTCACTTAGAAATTCCAATCAAATCAAAGTATATGAAGCATTTCTCCCCCTTTTCTTTCAGATTAATCATATTTAACATGAATTTAACATTAAAATTTAGATTTATGAAATTTAAATATATTTTCAATCAATTTGTTATTTCTTCTTTAATATTTTTTCTCCCTTTGTTTTACAAACATAGCCACTTTCATAACTAACTAAATTTTTAAGAACATTAAGCATTGATTGAGTGAGACAAATCATTAGTTAATTCACATATCAAACAATCAGTTGAATAATTCATTTAAGAAGAAATAAAATGATATGATGGAAGAAATAATGAAAGGTTTCTTTCAAAATTAATATCATTGATCATTGAAGTCTCAAAATTTGTTCTTTTGTGTTAAATATTTTTATTTTCTAATTATTCTCCCTCTTTAAAGAGCACATTTTAAATTTTAGATTATCAAAGTTTAAGCATTTATATTTACTTCAATTGTAATTTCTTAGCATTTGTTACCCCTTACTTTTATATCAAAAACCAAATTTAAGGATATAAAATGATAATAATGCATTAAGCAATTTAATATTGATCAAGGCATTTTGACATCACATTTTTCAAAAGAGAAATATCCTTTTCATTTACTCCAAAAGATGTTTACATGAACTGATTTACAGGGTCAGTAGAAAGGTCAAAATGTAGACTCCTAAGTTTTGACAAAAAATGGATAGCTAGGAGGCTCTAAGACTACATGAATGGGGTCCTAGCATCCTTAGTGAAGGGATCAAGCTCTAAGAACTAGGATCAGGCGGAGGAGAAGAAGTTGGTCTAACATCAGTAGAAGGCTGGCCAGAAGCATCAGTTCTTGCAGTAGAGATCTCTCGAACCAGTCGAGTAGCCTCCTCTTTGAGCACTAAAATGGCCTCTAAGGTGAGTTGGTAAATCTTCGAGCTAATAGCTGCAATGATCCTCAAAGAGACCTTCTCAACTAATAAGTCCTCATCCAATCTGGAGTGTGATCTATCTGAACTCTTTGGATGGTCCACCAGTGCTGCTAGTGCTTTTGGCTCTGCTAGCTCCTCCATCTAAATATCTGGTATAGGTGGTGTAGGTGGAGCCTTAATTGGATCCTCTGCCTAAATCTGAACTCCTCAATAAATCTAACGAACATCCTGTCTCTTGAAACCCATATGGCACAGGGAGTGTTTGTTGTATGTATTTGTGTGCAATAAGACTCTAGAGGTCTCCCCATCAAAATCTACCCCATGCTCCTAAAAAATCAAAGTCAAAGCCATCCCATAGGGTAGAAAAGTCCTAGATCTCCCTGCCATCTCCTCTATATATATGATCATAAGTGTTGGAAGATTCAGAGGGATTTTTTGAATTACATGATGCATGAAAGATATGTCTCTCACAGCTACAAAGTTAAATCTACTAGTCTTAGGAAAGAAAATCCTGCTAGTAATATGATGTAGGGGGCGCATATTAGTAGACAAGTGGTTGGAACTCACCTCCTCTAAATTGCTAATATCCTCTCTCCCAAAAATATATTTAAGCCCTTCAAATTTCTTCACAAGTTTGTCTAATTGGCTTCCTTCAGCTCTCATCCTTAGAATTCTTCCTAGTTTCTCACAATCAAATGCAATGAGTACTCCTTTCACCTCAGACTCAATGATCCCATCTCCACTTTTCAAGTTTGAATAAAATTTTCTGACTAGATTTGGGTAGATCAAAATATTTAAAAAGCAAAAAAACTTTCATCCTAGATTTTTAAGTTTCCTCCCAAAGTCAAAACCATTTTTCTCTAGAAAACCAAAATTCACATTTCTACCCATTGAAACAACCCAGGAGATGACTGCAGACCATGAAGGAGTACCCAAGATGATGAGGGGGCTGCCGGAGGTGGAGAAGACCTTAGTGGAGGTGGAGATGGAGTTGTTGGTCAGGGGGAAGAGACTCTCTGCTCCATGCGACACTTGGAGCATCGTTCATGGATCGAAGATGGAGAGAAGATGACTTAGGGATTGGAGAACTCGAACAAGGTCTTCTTTCCCATTGAGCAACATGCTTCACTAGAGGCATTATGCTTCGAAACAAGAGAAGGAGGGATTTGGGAAGGATTTGTAGGTTTGAATTTGGTAGAGAAGGGAGATAGAGAGCACCCTGTTCAAGAAAAACAAACGAAAGATGAAAATAGGGGATGGTTCGGGTTTTGTAAAAAGAGTCAGTCTCGAAAAAAGGGTCGACACCTTGCTTAAAAAGTGTCAACATCTTGAAAAGTGTTGACACCAGTAAAACAAAGTGTCGACACCTTCCAGAACTATTTTAGAAGGATTTTTCAACACAAGTGTCGACACCTACAGGGCTTGGTGTCAACATCTTGATACAAAATAATTTAGAGGTGACAGCGTTAGATATGTATGCCCTAGAAGTCAGAATTGGCTGACACTTATTATACACTTCTGAGGATAAAATTATAATTTTAACTATAAATAATAAAATAGATTATTTTCTATCATAATGTATATTTAGTGTCCGTGATACATCCCTTGAGTTAATAGCAATGATAATTCTTATTTTCAAAAGTTAAAAATTTAAAATATAAATTTTTATTATTAACTCATAAAATGCTCCTGATCGTAGGATCATCATGGGGATGGTGATTGATTCGAAAGGTTGGTGTACAATCACTTCTTTATAGTAGATGAGTCTTGAGTCTATGGTGTAGAGACATTAGAGCAAGAGTACAGATACTCATTAGAGAACAAGGATACTGAGCGTGACCACTTCGAGCAGCATCAAGCAATCATTAGGAAGTTTACCTTCTCATTGATGATTGGCTTAAAGCTGTAGTTGTGTGTCTAGTTCTTTGACCTGAGGTGCATCAACAGTTCACCTTAAGGGTGTTATAGTTTGACTACACCATGACTCGGTCTCCTAGCCATTTGAAATCCCTGAGGTGTATGCTTGGCTATAGCATGTTCATTGTAGGAATTAGATTGCATGAATAGGAAATCTATCTACCTCGGTAGATGAGGAGAAACCCTATAATGATCATGAGAATCAAGTCCATAAGCCTATGGCTATAGCAGAGTAAAATAATAGAAAGAGTTTTTATTAAGATTTTCACATTAGACTTGAATCGAATGATTAATCATATGATGGATATTAGGGTTTGACGAGTTCACATTAACCCTAATCCGATCGGGGCTCAAGATAGAAGAACTTAATCACACAACTAACTACATTGAGAGGTTCATTTTCAGTTCTGATGGGTTGCCACCATATGCTGCTAGGTGCCACTGGTGGATTTTGAGAGCAATTAGAATGATTTAGATCATCAATCATACTAGTTGTCTAAATAAAAAAAGTTCTGATCCATCGGAAGGTGTTTCGATGATGTCAATGATGGAGATCACAACATATCGTATTACCATATAAAACTGAACCTAACTGGATCACACAAATAAGAATTTAGATCTGGATATCATCAATTGAACTAACCCTGTTCAATTGATTTGAATTAGATTCAATTAGGTTCAAGAAAATCATGCTAGCACATGATTGAGCTTAATATTCTTCTTTAATTATCATTAAAGTTGTCTCGACTGAGGCAAATGTGTTTGGGCTCACTCAGAAATCTTTACTTAGTCTGACTGGAGCTTGTCTAGATCAGAAAAGGATTGTCTTAGTTTATGAGATGAATTTGAGATAACACCTACCATTTTTCATCACCTGCTAAATCTTGTTCTGGATATTTGATCAAACATTGACCTTTGATACTTAGACATCTACCCATGTGTCAAGCCATCATAGGAGAAAACTTTTGGACCAGTCCACCTGCTAAAAGATAGTTGGATAAGGGGCACATGCCTAGGAAGGCATGCACCCATGGATAGCGATGCCTGGAGTCCCAAACAGATGGGACTCCAGGTTGCTTCGAGGTTTCTACCTAGGTGGCACCAAAGACTTATCTTTAACCAGTCTTGGTGCCATCTAAGGATGATTCAAAGGGGCTCTCATCTGATTGGATCAAATGATGTCATCACACCAATCAGATTTAGATCTGATTGTATAAATGGTTGTGATTGACCGGGATGATGTGACACTGCATGGTGCAGTAGGGTCTATATAAACCCTATCTGCACCTAGGATTTAGATCTCTAGCCTATTGCCCATACCACAAGGCTACTCCTCTCCCTCCTCTATGCCATCTTCAAGTCCTCTCTCTCCTACCCATGCCCAATAATCTTGGGGCTTCGGTTTGGTGCGATCCAAGTAAGAGAAAGGAAATGAGAAAGGAAGAAGGCAGCACTGCTGCAAGAGACAACACCCGATCTTCAAAAAGAGTTTGAAGATCTTCCAAATTAGATTTAGATCTGATATTTGAAGAAATGATAAAGAAAAAGAAGATCTCTAGATCCTACTTGAGTGGATACCGGTAGAGGCTAGGCACTTGCATGGCGAGATCCAGAACCTTAGGGAGACATCAGGATCATCACAGGATAATCTGATTATCTACTACAAGGTAAAATTAACTTAGATTTAATTTATCCTTTATTTTTATTTTATTTTTTTATTAGATCAATAATATCAGATCTGAAAAGTCTTAGATCTGATCTAGATTCAAGAGAAAAATTTTTGTAATATCTCTTTTGATCCAATCAGATCTAAACAAACCTGATCCAAAAAATAAGATTTTTTCTTCAACTGGTATTAGAGCCAGGTTGCATTAGATCTAATTTTAATTTATTTTAATCTAATAATTAGGTAATTTTAGAGGTCATATGAGATATGATTAGATCTAAAATTAAAAAAATTAAAAATTAAATAATTTAGATTTAAGTTGTACAGGATGCATGACTAGCTGTAGAATAGAATTATTCTATGTATAGTCTTGCATGATCATAATTTAATTTAATTAGTTATAATTTTTAGATCAATTTATTTACTATTTTTTAATATTATAAATATTATAATAAGATCTAACAAATAGAAAATAAATTTATTTAATTTTTATTCATATGAGATATGATGAATGCATGTTTAGACTAGTTGTAGAATAGTTCTACATAATTATCTAGAATAAAATTTATTTTGATATGATCAATTTAAATTTAATTTTTTAGATAATTATGAGATAATTTAGATCTAAAAATATGCATGATATGATACATGAAGATGTATGCAAAACATGTTTAAAGTTAGATCAATTTTATTTATGAGATATATGATGTAGATATAACTAGTTTTATAATTTTTATATTTTTGATTAAGATGTTCTCCTTGACCGTCCGATCATAAGAACAAAGTAGGATTTAAAATGCCCTCTCCTCCCATTCGATGGGGTGTTCTTATGATGTGTAGGGGTGCTGTGCGTTCGATCTTAATCAAAAATCCAAAAATTATTTTCTACAAAACCCTAGATCCTGAAACCCTAGAATTTTATTTACATATTTTATTTGTGAACCCTAAACTTATTTAAGAATTAAGATTATGAAATATGTTAAGTCTAAAATTGAGAATTTTCAGATCTAAGACATATTCATAAAATTGGGTTCGGGCTTGGGTAGCTCAATTAGGTCTAGCGATTGATCAAATCGAATCAAGAGTTGGTTAGATGGGATCAAGAGTGCTTAAATTGACCAGCCTAACAGGATTAAATCTGGATCAACATTGAATCACATGAGTGATCGATCAACCTAAGACCTAATTAGGTTCAATGGTTAGAGTTTGGATTGTAGGCTAATCTGATTTGTTCTAGCTCAACAATTTGGTGTCTAAGCTAAGTCTGGTAGATATGATCGACTATTTTTTAGTTGGGAGCTACTCGACTTGAATGCATTCTTATCGAGTTAATGGCATATCCCTTCCACCAGTCTTACTTACCTGGCTATATTTGTCGACCCAGTTCTGATCTAAGGTGGTTAACAATCCGAGCTAATCCATGCCACTAGGTTAGTCATAATTGTTATGGCTATTGTAAATCAAGTTTAAAGAGACCTAAATCCAATCTTCCTAAGAAAAGATTAAGTCTAAGGTCTTCCACCATTATAGATATGCAGGCCCTTTTCAGGGTTGATTGTTCTCGACTGGTCATAGTGGTTCAGTTGCAACAAAAAGATGCAATCATGTATATTAGGCATTGGATGCTATGAGCTGGAGGATAAATTGGGCTCAATATTCTGGATACGATGAGAGATCCAATTAGAAATTCAATCTGTACAAATGGTGGGTCTGACTTAACTAAGGAGTGGATCAATATTCCGGGCATGGTGAGATTCATGAATTAGAGATCAAGATTGGGTGCACCATGATTAGAGAATCATTGGATAAGAGTTGTGCACTCATTGGCTAACCCATCATCAATAACTATTAGGTGAGGTGATGAGTCAGTTGGTGGGACTGCACCATCCATTAGAAATCTATAATCATGAAGATTTTCGCATCTCTATAGAGAAAGTGTAGGGATCCGAGAAAATAGTGAAAGCCAATTTATGTAAAAATTAAACTCCTAAATAAATTGATCAAGTCTTAATTATAATATCTAACTAGAAAGTTTAACTCTCTATAGAAAAATATCTGCATCCAATCCACTAGCATGTATCCTGGATACCCATAAACTGATCGGATCCAATTACAAGAATTGACTCTAAAATTTTAAAATTATTTTGGGTTCTAAGAAGTTAACTCATATATTGGATCAGGATCCTCCCACCTTAACAACTCGTCCATCCACTAAATAGAGAGTATCTCTTGACAAGTGGACGGACGAAGATAACAAGACTAGATACTACATATTGGGCTCGATGTCTGATGAGCTTTAGTGCCAACATGAAGATATCAAGACTGTCCACCAAATGTTGGCTCACCTATAAGAGATGTTTGGTGAACAGAGTCGCACAGCCAAATATCAGATCACTAAATGACTATTCAAGGCTAAAATGCGTGATGGACAGTCAGTCCAAGATCATTATCTGATGATGATCAAGGACTTGAAAGAGCTTGAGAAGCTTGGAGTAAAGTTGGACCTAGATCTGTAGAATGATATAATTCTACAATCCTTGACTGATGCATATGGGTAGTTCATCATGAACTACTATATGCATAAACCTCAAAATACTCTAGCCGAGCTTATGAATATACTGGTTACTGCTGACCTTTCAATGAAAGGTTCTAAAGACTTAGTATTTACTATGGAACAGACTTCTTCCAAGAGAAAGTCTTTTGGAAAGAAGAAGTCTGTGAAAAGGCAGAAGGTGGAAGGAGAAAAGAAAAAGAAGATAGAGCTGAAAAAGAAGGCCACTGATAAAGAAAAATATTTTCATTGCAACACTGACGGCCATTGGAAGCGAAAATGCCCTACATACCTGGCCACCCTGAAGAATCAGAAGGAGGCAGGTCCTTCTAGAGGTATGCTCGTTATTGAATCTAACTTTATGATTTCTTCTGCATCCATGTTGGGTGCTTGACTCTGGTTCTAGTGCTCATTTGTGTATGCCATGTAGGATCTTGAGGATAGTAGAAGATTGAGAGATGGTGAGATGATCCTATGCATTGAAAATAAAGCAAGAATTGCTATTATGGCTGTGGAAACATACCCTCTTCAACTACCATCTGGTTTAGATTTAGTACTAAAGAATTATTATTATGTGCCTACAGCAAGTAGAAATTTGATTTCTATTTCATGCTTAGCACTAGAAGGCTATTTAATTAGTTTTCTTAAGGACCATTGTAACATTCTTTATGAAAAAAATAAAATTGCAAGTGGTTTTCTTATTAACGATCTTTACCAGTTATATATTGATGTATCTATTTTTAATATCAAGCAAAATATGAATGCCATAAAATCAAAATGATCCAGAGATAGTCCAAATGATAGGTATCTATGGTACCTTAGACTAGGTCATATAGCAGAAGATAGGATTAATAAATTGGAAAGAAAATTGGGCTATTGAGTCCATTGACTTCTGAGTCATATTCAATTTGTAAATCTGTCTTCATGGCAAAATGACTAAACTTTCTTTTATGGGACATGGGGAAAGGGCCATGAATTTACTTGCCCTAGTATATACTGATGTGCGCGGCCCATTTGATGTGTCGGTTAGAGGTAATTTTGTCTACTTCATAACCTTCATCGATGATTTGTCTCAATGTGGGTATGTGTATCTTATGAGACACAAGTCAGAAGCATTTGAAAAGTTTAAAGAATTCAGACATGAAGTAGAAAAGCAAACTGAAAAATTCATTAAGATTCTTTGATCAGATGGAGGAGGTGAATACCTTAGTTGAAAATTTCTAGACTATCTCAAGCAGAGTGGCATAGTCTCTCAATGGACTTCGCCTGAAATACCTCAACTCAATAGAATTTTAGAATGGAGGAACCGAACCCTATTAGATATAGTCTGATCCATGATGAGCTTCACAGACCTTTCTAATTTTCTTTGGGGACATAGTTTGTTAACTACTACATATTTACTGAATAGGATTTCTTCTAAAATCATTCCTACCATACCGTATGAGATATGGCATGGTAGGAAATCAAGTCTGAGTCATCTCAAAACTTGGGGTTATCCAACTCATGTCAAGAGACAACAAGCGGACAAATTAGACTATAGGTCCTTTAAAGCTCGATTCATAGGATATCCTAAAGAGTCATTAGGATATTATTTCTACATTCCAGAAGATCACAATGTGATTGTGAGTCAACATGCCATCTTTCTTGAAAAATATTTTATTCAAGATAGGGGCATTGGAAAGCAGATTAAGCTTGATGAGAAAGTCTCACAAGAGCAAAGAGCTAAGGACCAATTTGGAACCAAATCAGGTTGAGCCAATAAGAACACTACCTCCTCCACCTCGTAGATCGAAAAGAGTTTTCCATCCTCCTGAGAAGATACTTAGGTATTATTTCAGAGGAAGTAGAGGAAATGTTTCCTCGTAGGTAATGGTGCTCATGGTGATGATCCCAAAATCCTACAATAAGGCGATATCAGATATCGACTCTGAGAAATGGCTTAGAGGCAATGAAGTCAGAAATTGACTCGATGCACTCAAACCAAGTCTGGACCTTGGTAGATCCACCAGAAGGTATAGTACCTATTGGGTGTAAATGGATCTTCAAGAGAAAGATTGGTGCAGATGGGAAAATGTGGAGACATTCAAAGGCTAGACTAGTGGCAAAAGGTTATAGTCAACGCAAAAGGCATTGACTATCAGGATACCTTTTCCATCAGTAGCTCTATGCTAAAATCCATCCGCACATTGCTTGCTATTGCAGCCTATTTCGATTATGAAATATGGCAAATGGACGTGAAAATGATGTTCTTAAATGGATATCTTGAGGAAGATATCTATATGGAACAGCCGCTTAGGTTTCACATCCAGTGATACTGATCACAAAGGTTTGCAAGCTGCAAAGGTCCATATATGGACTTAAGCAAGCATCTCGGAGCTGGAATACTCATTTCAATGATGTGATCAAATTATTTGGTTTCATCAAAAATGAAGAGGAACCATGTGTTTTCAAAAAGGTCAGTGGGAGCGCTGTTGTCTTTCCTCGTATTGTACGTGGATGACATCCTCCTTATTGGAAAATGATATTCCCATGATTGACCATGGTCAAAATATGGTTGTCCAAGGAATTCTCCATGAAAGACCTAGGTGAAGCATCCTTTATTCTAGGAATTAAGGTCTATAGGGATAGACCGAATAGGATGCTAGGACTTTCACAGAAAATGTACATAGAGGAAGTACTAAAGAGGTTTAGTATGGAAAACTCTAAGAGGGGTTTAATACCCTTCAGACATGGTATTCATCTTTCCAAGAAGATGTGCCCTAGCACACCTGAGGAAATAGAATGCATGAGCAAGATCCCTTATGCTTCTGCAATAGGGAGCCTCATGTATGCCATGCTATGTACACGACCTGATATAGCCCATGCTGTGAGTGTCACAAGCAGATATCAGTCAAATCCAGGTGAAGAACACTGGACTTCTGTGAAATGTATCCTTAAGTACTTGAGAAGAACTAAGGATATGATGTTGGTCTTTGGTAATGGAGAACTCCAAGTCCAGGGATACACAGACTCGAATTTCATGTCTGATATAGATGATCGAAAGTCGACATCTGGGAAGTCTGTTTGTGTGCAATGGTGGTGCTATCAGTTGGAAAAGTTCCAAGCAGACAATGATAGCAGATTCCACCATGGAAGCAGAATACATCACTGCATCAGAAGCTGCGAAGGAAGCATTTTGGTATAAGAAGTTTACCATAGAGATCGGAGTGATGCCATCAGATGCCATTCCTCTATACTGCGACAACAATGGCGCCATAGCCCTTGCTAAGGAGCCGAGGTCTCATCAGAAATTCAAGCACATTGAGCGGCGATACCACCTCATCCGCGATTACCTCGAGAAGGGTTACGTCGAGGTCAAGAGAGTCAACTCCGCAGACAATGTGGCAGACCCACTTACAAAGCCGTTGGGCCAGCAGAAGATCGAAGCCCACCTTGAGAAGATGGGACTTAGACTTGTAGCCAATTGGCTTTAGGACAAGTGGGAGATTGTTAGATATATGTGCCCTAGAAGCCAGAATTGGCTGACACTTGTAATACACTTCTAGGGGCAAAAATTATAATTTTGACTATAAATAATAAAATGGGTTATTTTCTATCACAATGTGTATTTAGTGTCTGTGATACATCCTTTGAGTTAATGGTAATGATAATTCTTATTTTCAAGAGTTGAAAATTTAAGACATGAATTTTCATTATTAACTCATAAAATGCTCCTGACCATAGGATCATCATGAGGATGGTGATTGATCCGAAAGGTTGGTGTACAATCATTTCTCTTATAGTAGATGAGTCTTGAGTCTACGGTGTAGGAGACACCAAAGCGAGAGTACAGGTACTCGTTAGAGAACGAGGGCACTGAGCGTGACCACCTCGAGTAGTCATTAGGAAGTCTACCTTCTCGTCGAATGACTGACTCGATGCTGCAGTAGTGTGTCTGGTTCTTTGATCTGAGGTGCATCGGCAGTTCACCTTGAGGGTGTTATAGTTTGACTACACCATTACTCGGTCTCCTAGCCATTCAGAACCCTGAGGTGTATGTTGGCTATAGCATGTTCATTGTAGGAATTGGATTGCATCAAGATGGAAATCTATCTACCTCGGTAGATGAGGAGTAGCCCTATGATGATCATGAGAATCAAGTCCATAAGCCCATGGCCATGGCAGAGTGAAATAATAGAAAGAGTTTCTATTAAGATTTTCACATTGGACTTGAATCGAATGATTAATCATATGATGGAATTAGGGTTTGACGAGTTCACCTTAACCCTAATCTGATCGGAGCTCAAGATAGAAGAAACTTAATCACACAAGTAACTACACCGAGAGATTTATTTTCAATTCTGATTGGTTGCCATCATATGCTGCTAGGTGTTACTGATGGATTTTGAGGGCAATTAGAATGATTTAGATGATCAATCATACTAGTTGTCTGAATCAGAAAAGTGCTGATCCATCGAAAGATGTTTCGATGATGTCGATGATGGAGATCATGACATATCCCATTACCATATAGAACTGAATCTAATTGAGTTATACAAACAAAGATTTAGATCTGGATATCATCAATTGAACTAATCTAATTCAATTGATTTGAATTAAATTCAATTAGGTTTAAGAAAATCGTGCTAACACATGATTGAGCCTAATGTTCTCCTTTAATTATCATTAAAGTTGTCTCAACTGAGCCAAATATGTTTGGGCTCACTTAAGAATCTTTACTTGGTCTGACTGAAGCTTGTCCAGGTTAGAAAAGGGTTGTCTTAATTTATGAGATAATTTGAGACAATACCTGCCATTTTCTATCACCTGCTAAATCTTGTTCTGGATATTTGGTCAAACATTAACCTTTGACACTTAGACATCTGCCCATGTGTCAAGCCATCATAGGAGAGAACTTTTGGACCAATCCATCTGCTAAAAGGTAGTTGGATAAGTGGTGCATGCCTAGGGAGGCGTGCGCCCATGGATAGTGATGCCTGGAGTTCCAAACAGATGGGACTCCAGGTTGTTTCGGGGTTTTTACCTAGGTGGCGCCAAAGACTTGTCTTTGACCAGTCCTGGCACCATCTAAGGATGATTTAGAGGGGCTCTCATCTAATTGGATCTGATGATGTCATCCTATCAATCAGATTTAGATCTAATTACACAAAAGACCGTGATTGGTCAAGATGATGTGGCACTGCATGGCGCAGCAGGATCTATATAAACCCTGTCTATGCCTAGGATTTAGATCTCTAGCCTATTGCCCATGCCACAAGACTACTTCTCTCCCTCCTCCATGCCATCTTTAGGTCCTCTCTCTCCTACCCATGCCCAAGAATCTTTGGACTTCAATTTGGTGCGATCCATGCAAGAGAAAGGTGATGAGAAAGGAAGAAGGCAGCATTGCTGCAAGAGACGATAGCCAATCTTCAAAAGGAGTTTTGAAGATTTTTCAAATCAGATCTAGATTTGATATTTGGAGAAGTGATAAAGAAGGAGAAGATCTCCAGATCCTATCTAAGTGGATATCGATAGAGGCCAAGCACTTACGTGGCTAGATCCAGAACCTCAGGGAGACATCAGGATCATCATAGGATAATCTGATTACCCACTATAAGGTAAAATTAACTTAGATTTAATTTATTTTTTATTTTATTATTTTTATTAGATCAATAATATCATATCTGAAAAGTCTCAGATTTGATTTGGATCTAAGAGAAAAATTTTTGTAATATCTCTCTTGATCCAATCAGATCTGAACGAACCTGACCTGAAAAATAAGGTTTTCCCTTCAGACCCATATTAAGGGAATTTAAGCAAATTAAGATCGAAAAGATACTTAATTGATTTGGGGATCAAGGATGACATTCAAACTAAATTTGTGATTCAATGATTTGATTAAATAAGATGTGATAATCAATCAAATTGGGAGTATTGAGAAGAGGAACTCTAAATATATGGTTCTATATGTTTAGTTTCAACTAGGAAAGTCTTGAAACCTTAGGAAACTAACATGCAATGCATCTTCAAACATTTTAATTTTATGATGAGATGATTTATATTTATATATTTATTTTATGTAAGTAATTTTGAGTAAATTTAATAGTTGAGCATTTTATGGGAGAAATTCAAACTTAGTTTCTCTTATAAATTTTAATAATTAAAATAATTAAACCAATTTAGCATTTCTTGGTTTAAATACATCAAATATAGAATTGATGTGGGGAGTCTTAAAATATCAAGCTAAATTTCAAGTATAATCATTTCAATCATAGAAATATAGAGGAGAGCATATTGATCTTTAAAATTAAAACATCATGATATAAATTCATTACATGTATTAAAATCAATCAATTGTACATTAGAAATACTTTAAGGAATTTCATATACATGCGTATTAATCAATGACTTGAATCAATAAAAGAAATTCAATAACCATTGATGGTATGATGAGAGAAAAGTTTAGATTATACCAACAATCACCATCCATCATCTATCACTTCTAAGGCATCCAAGCAAGAAAACTTTTCTCTTTTAAGCTTATTGGATCCTTGGCATACGTGCAAAATCACTTTATAGCTTTTGATACCCAAGCCATCTTGAGTCCATAAGAGTTAGTATTCAAGGTTCTTTTTGGAATCCAAAATTGTCTTATCAAGGTTTGGCCAATTCAATTACATCTAAAGCACTTCATAGAATAATTTTTAGTTAAAGCCCTTGTGAAAATATTTAGCTATTTTCTTGAACCATTAAAACTAGTTTCAACTTTATTGAGAATAGCTCCATTAGTTTTTATTATTGATTAAAGATTTTGAAAGCTAATTATAAACTTTTCAGCAATAGATTTCAAAATCTTAACTTCTCTTCTTAATTTCTTATTTTCTTCTAAGAGCTTTTTCTTTTCAATTAAAAGATTTTCATTTTCTTTTAGTGATGATTTTAAAATATCAATTTTTTTAAAGCTCGATAATTTTTTTATCTAAAGAATTTTTAGATTTAATCAAATCTTCTTCTTTTTTTAGCTAAAATTTTTTTCTTTCATTAAATTAGAATTATCTTTTTTAAGCTTCCTACTTTTTTGCTTTAATTTTTAAAATTCATGCATTAATTCATTGAAGTCATCAAGTAGTTCATCAAAAGTGAAATTGGATGAGTTTTCACAATTTACCTTATCTTCCAAGGCCATGAGGCAAAAATTCTTATTTTCTTCTTCCTCATCCTAAGCTTGATGAGTCACCACTTTTCCAAAGCCCTAATAAAGCACTCTTCATTTTTTTGGGTGAATTTTGTTTTTGGTGATAATTTTCTTCTCTTTCTTCATCATGTCTTTCTTCATGAGAAACTTCTTGAACTTTCTTGAAAGAAGTACCATATCCTCATCATCTTCTTCTTCATCTTTTTCTAACTCATCGCTTGATAATTTGAAGTAGACTTGAAGGCGATGGTCTTCATTTTTTTTGGCTCCTCTTCTTCTTCCTTTTGAGCTATATGCATCTCATGGGTCATAAAAGAACCCATGAGCTCCTCTAGGGATAGCTTGGTGAGATCCTTCGCTTCTTGGAGTGCCTCACCTTAGCTTTCCATTCTTTAGGCAAAGACCTAAGCACCTTGCAAACAAGATCATAATTAGAATAAGTTTTGCCTAGGCCATTTAGAGCATTTATAATTTTAGTAAATTTGGAAAACATATCTGAAATAGACTCATATATTTTCATTTTGAACATTTCATATTTATGAACAAGCAAGTTAATTTTAGATTCTTTGACTTGGCTTATTCCTTCATGAGTTATTTCTAATATGTTCCAAATTCCTTTAGCTGATGTGCAAGATGATATTCTATTAAACTCATGCACATTTAAGGAATAATAGAGTACATTGATGACTTTTGCATTTAATTGAGCCATTTTTTTGTCAAATTGATCTCATTCCTTTTTCGATTTGGAAAGAGTCATACCATTTATAATTATTGTAGGTGTGTATGGTCCTCTAGTTATGATTCTCCATAAATCATAATCTAGAATTTGTATGAAAATTCTCATTTTGATTTTTCAAAAGGTGTAGTTGGTGTCATCAAATAAAGATGGTCTAGTGGTAGATTGGCCCTCAATAAAAGAAACACCACTTAGGATTGCCATTTGATCTTTTGCCCTTGATGGTTAGTTTAATAATTAATAATAGAGCACCCGCTCTGATACCACTTGATGCCTAGAGATAGCAATCCAAAAGGAGGGATGAATTGGGTTTATAAATTTTTTGGCCAAATTTAGCTTTAAGCAAATATGTGCTTCTAATGAGATTAATTTAAGTGACTATATTGTGTATTTAAGGTATATATGATGTAAGCAAAAATGAAATTAAGATATAAGCAAGCAAAGCTTAAATAGAAATGATGCAAAGCAAATATGAAAAGTAAAAAGAGAAAGCAAATCACAAAGATAAAAAAATTTATAGTGGTTCGGAGCAACCCGCTCCTACATCCACTCCTCAAGCCCTCCTTGAAAATTTTACTATAATCCCTAAATTATAATGCATTTATTTTAACCTAGAATTATAAACAAACTCAGTTGGTTTTGCCGAGCTCACCAACCATAATCCTACATCGATAGTTTTCTCAAGTTCACTATCAACCCGATTGATTTTAACTTAAGAGCACCAACCATAATATTTACATCATCCAATTATCGACTTACACCAGTCTATACCCCAAGTTTCTTTTTTCAAAGAAACTTGTAAAGAAATAAAAATATAAATATAAAAATTCAGCATAAAATCAAAAATAAAAAGAAACTCCTTTTAGTGTGCGAAGAAGAGGCTAAATGAATGCTCTTTGGTAGCTTCTCTTCTCTTCAAATGGTGCTAAGAGATTACTTAAAGTGTTGTGAAAGATGACTCTTGGTGGCCCTCTAAATTTGAAGCTCAAATCTCTCTCTTTTCTTCTTTTAATGGATATACAATGTAACACACTCTTTTTGAATGATTTTCTTTCTTAAATCCTTAATCTCTTAATCCAAAATGCTTTTCTAACTCTTTTTATACTTGGTAGTGGTTTTTGAGTGAGTTTAGACCATTTGAAAGCTTGGACTCATCGTTGGAGTGGAGAATGATCCATTGGAGAAGTGCAGAAAACTAGCTATTATGCTCTATCCCGTGCTTAGGGTTGACACTTTTTCTTCAGGTATCAATATTTTTTCTTTAGGTATCGATACTTTTTTCTTAGGTGTCGACACCTCCTGAGATCTGAAGGAATTTTACTCTTTGTTTTCTATTCTATGCAATAAAGGTCGACTCTAGGGTCATCCTCTAGCATAGGGGTCATCCTGGAGGTCATCCTCTCTGTGTGCCAGTCCGTGCCAAAAGGCTGGGTTTATACTTTTGCTTCTAGGGTCGACACCTAGAATTTCTAAACTTTAAAATCTTGATCTTATTGCTTCGTTTTAAGGCAGGGGTCGACACCTTTAGCTTTAGGGTCAATACCTCTAAGTTTGAAACTTAAAAATTAATTCTTTGAAACGCTTGACTTGATGATTTTGCATAAATATTTTTTTGGATTAATTCTTCAATTTAAATATCTAAAAAGACCTATATCTACTCATGAAATGTATGATTAAATACTCAAATATTCAAACTTTGGCAATCATCAAAATCAATCATGGGGTCAACACCCATAAAGGATAATTTGGTCATTTTGTCTTGAAGGCATGATTCACAAATTGGATATGACTCAAAAGTTAACCGACTCATTAGTCCAAATTTTTTCAATTTATTAATCCTATCTTTAGCTATATGATCTAACATAAGGTGCCATAGGTACTTTTTATTTACACTATCTCTAGGTCGTATAGATTCTATGGCATTTACATTTTACTCAACATAATTAACAGATACGTCTACATGCAACTGATAGAGATCATTTATTAAGAAACCACTTCTAATTTTATTTCTTTCATAAATAGTAATATAGTGGTCCTTAAAGAAACTAATTATATATCCCTCCTGTGCTAGACAGGAGACAGAAATTAGATTTCTGCTCATAGTAGATACATAAAAACAATCTTTAACAACTAAGATGCTTCCTAACTGTAGTCACAAAAGGTATGTTCCCACGATCACAATAGCAATCTTTACTCCATTTTCGACATGCAGGACCATTTTGCTGTCCCTCAGCCTCCTGCTATCCTCAAGACCCTACAAACTGCACAAATGAGCACAGATCTAGAGTCAAGCACCCAATTGGATGTAGAAGAAACTGTTAGGTTCGTCTCAATGATGAGCATACCTTCAAATGGTCTACCTTCCCTCTTATTCTTCAGGTTTGCTAGGTAAGTAGGGTAGTTCCATTTTCAATAGCCATCAGAGTTGCAATGAAAATACTTTTCCTTCTCCATAGTCTTCTTCTTCAGCTCTTCCTTCTCCTTCTTCTTCCTCTCTATCTTCTGCTTTTTCATAGACTTCTTCTTCTTCCTAAAAGACTTTTTCTTAAAAGAAGTATGCTCTATAGCAAAAATAGAGCTCTTTGAACTCTTCAAAGTTCCTTCAGTAGTCACCAGCATATTCATCAATTCGGCCATGATGCACTAGATCTTATTCGTATGGAAGTTTACTATAAACTGTCTATATGAATCAGTCAAGGACTGCAAATCCTTGTCCATAGACATGCGGAGCTTCTTAGACTCTTTAAAGTTTTTGATCATCGATAAGCAATGATCATGGTTCGACTGCCCATCATGCATTTGTGTCTTGAAGAGTGTCTTGGATACTTCATAATGCACTGCATGACTCTGCTCACCATACAACTCTTGTAGATGAGCCAGCGTCTGGCTGGCAGTCATCATGTCTTCGTGTTGACGCTATAACTCATTCGACATGGAGGCCAACATGTAGCACCTGATCTTATTATCATCATCCAACCATTTTCATGAAATGCTCTTTGATTAGTAGTCAGATGAGTTGGTAGAGGATGAAGGTCCTGATCCAAGACATATGTTTGCTTCTCGAAATACAAAATTATTTCTAAGTTTTGAAATCAATCCTAAAAATTGGATCTGGTCAGATGGTTGGTCTCTAGAATCCTGGCAAGGGGATTGGATGCAGGCACTTTCCTATAGAGACTTAAAGTTTCTAGTTTGATTTGTAATTGACTTAATCAATTTATTTTAGAAGTTTTATTTTTAAAATAAATTTATCCTTTTACTATTTTTTTGAATCCTTATACTTTCTTAGAAGAGATATAAAAATCTTCACGATCAAAGATTTTTAGTGGATGGTGTGGTCCCATCGATTAGCTCATCACCTCACCTAATAGTTATTGATGATGAGTCAGTCGATGAGTGGACAACTCTTACCTAATGTTTCTCTAAATATGTTGTATCTAACTCTGATCTCTAATTTATGAGCTCACCAAGACTGAGACATTGCTCCACTCCTTAGTTATGTCAGACCAACCATTAGCATGAAATGAATTCATGATCGGGACCGTCTATTAGATGTGTGCCCTAAAAGCTAGATTGGCCAATACTTGTAAAATACTTTTTAGGAATATTTTTATAATTTTAACTTAAAATTAATAAAAAAATTATTTTTTATTATATTATGTATTTAAAATATCTATGATACATCTACTGAGTTAACAGACATGATAACACATAATCTCAAGAGTTAAGAATTTAAGGCATGTGTTATCATAATTAACTCATAAACTACTTCTGATCGTAGGATCATCACGAGGATGGTGATCGATCTGGAAGATCGATGTATGATCACTTTCTTAGGATAGATGAGTCTTGAGTCTATAGTGTGAGACACTAGAGTAAGAGTACAGGAACTTATTGTGAACAATAATACTGAGCATGACCACCTCGAGCAGTCATAAGAAAGTCTACCTTCTCATCAATGACTAGCTTGATGTTGTAGTTGTGTATCTGATTCTTTGATCTGAGGTGCATCGGTAGTTCACCTTGAGCATGTTATAGTTTGACTATACTATAACTCGATCTTCTAGCCATTCAGAATCCTTAGATGTATGTTGGTTGTAGCATGTTCATTATAAAAATTAGATTGCAACAATAAAAGATTTATCAATCTCAGTAGAGGAGGAGTAGCCCTATGATGATCATGAGATCGAATCCTTAAGTCCATAGCCATGGCAGTGTGAAATAATAGAAAGAAGTTTCTATTAGAGTTTCATATTGATTCGAATCGAATGATTCACTCATATGATGGGTGTTAGCTCTGACGAGTTTACCTTAACCTTGATCTTATCGAGGCTCATGATACAAGAACCCAATCACATAGGTAGCTATAGTGAGAGGTTCATTTTTTATTCTGATGGGTTGCCACCATATACTACTAGGTGTCACTAGTGGATTTTGGGATTAATTAGTATTATCTTGATGATTGACAATTCTAATTAGGTAAATTAGAAGAGTTCTGGTCCATCGAAAGATGTTTTGATAATGTCGATGATGGAGATCATGATATATCCCATTACCATATAAAATTGAACCTAACTGGATCATACAAACAAGAGTTTGGATTTAGATGTTATTAATTTGGCTAACCTAATTCGATTGATTTAGATTAGGTCCAATCAAGTTTAAGAAAATCATGCTAGCACATGATTGGACCTGACTTTCTTCTTCTATCATCTTTCTAGTTTATCTTGACTGAGTCAAATTAGATTTGGCTCATTTAAAAATCCTCAAAGGTTTGTTCTAATTTAACTGAAGCTTGTCCTAGTCAAATCAAGACTTGTCCTAACTAGTTCAGGGCTTGTCTTAATCCCATAAGATGGAAATAGGACAAGGGTCAAGTTTGACCCATCTTTGCAGGAATTAAAGGAGAGGGGCATGCACCCCCTAGAGAATTTCTATGGGCGTGCATCCCAGATGGATTTCATGAGGGAGAGAAGGATGCATGCCCCTCCTAGTGTGTGCGCCCCATATGGATAAGAAGGAGGCACCCCATTCTTTTGAAGTTTGAATGGGTCAAAGATTTGAAAGAGTTCAAACTCTAGGGAGATGAAGTTCTCTGTGCCAACCCTCTCCTTATCTGTCAGGTGGCGCATTATTTCTCATATATTTGTGTGACAAATATTTAGGAATTCTGATGGGGGCATGGGATTAGAGATGGGAGTCCTTCTGCTTTAAGCAAACTAGTTGCTTAAAGCCCTAGGAATCCAGGATGATGCCATGGTCTATAAAAAGGACCCTGCACCTTGTGTTTTGTTATCAATCTCTTCCATGCCGAGGTGCTGCCACTTTCTGCATCTTCCATGTCCTCTTCTCTGATCCCCTCCCTCTACTCCATGCCTAAATTGGTTGGACGAAATCAGCTTCAAGGGTTGAAGGCTGCTGCTGCAAAGAATAGGTCAGGAAGATCTCGATCATGAGACGAATGTGTCGCTACCGAAGATCATATCTAAGGCACCATAGAAGGATATTAGATCAAAATTGTTGACATCAAATCTAAAAGGAGGAGATCTTTATATCTGATCTGAGTAGACTCTGGTAGAGGTCGAGCGCATGCAAGGCTAGCTTCGAAACCTTGAAGTTTTGTCAGATCATCATTGTAGGTAAATTATTTACCCGATCAGGTAACATATGATGTTATTGATTTATTTTAATTTTATTTTTATTATCAGATCAATCTAATCAAATTTGAGAACTCTCAAATTTGATTAGATAATCAAAAAAAAATTTTAAAAATTCTGCTTTTGATTAGATCGATCCTACGGCTTAGGAATAGAGATTCCTTCAACTGGTATCAGATCTGCATTTGCAGTTCTAGATCTATTTTTGATTTGATCTAATTTTATATTTTTTTATGACCTGATCATTTAGATTTTAGATGTTATATGAGATGTAATTAGATCTTAAATCAGTAGGTGCATTTAAAATTTTCTTATGTATGACATATGCGATGCATGTTTAGACTAGTTATATAGTTTTATGCCATGTATAGTCTAGATCTAAAATTTTAAGATATGATCATTTAAATTTTTATTTTTAGATATTATATGAGATGTAATTAGATCTAAAACATAAGTTTATATATTTAAATTTTATACATGAGATGTATGCAAAGCATGTGTAGATTAGATCTTAAATCATATAAGAGTTATATGTATTAGATCTAATTATTTTTGTAGTGTAATCTATATTTTTGATTAAGACATCATCTTTGGCCATTCGGTCATAAGAGTAAGAAGAATTTAAAGGTTCTCTCTTTCCATTCGATGGGATGCTCTTATAGCATATAGAGGTGCTGCACTTTGCCCTTAATCAGAAATCAAAAACTTATTTTTCTACAAAATCCTGGATCTAAAAATCTTAGGATCTTTATATGCTTTGATTTTGAAACATATTTTAACTTAATTAAGAATTAAGTTTATGAAATTAATTAGATCTAAAAATTATGAATTTTTAAATCTAAGATATTTTCATAAAACATGGGTTCAGGTATGGGTAGCTTGATTAAGTCTAGCATTGATCAAACCAAATCAAAAGTTAGTTAGGTGGGATCAAGAGTGTTTAGATTTGACCAGCCCACTAGATGTAAGTCTTAGTCAAGGTCGACTCACTGTCACATGTGGTCAATCAATTTAAAACCTAATTTGGCTCCATAATTTGAGCCTGGATTGTAGGCTAACCTGATCAGTTTTGGTCAGACAAGTCGGTGTCTAAGGTAAGTTTGGCAAATATGATCGATGGTCTTTAATTGAGAGCTACTCGATCTAAATATGTTCACAGCGAGTTAATGGAATATCCCTTCCACTGATCTCACTTACTTGGCCAATTAGGTTAACCCAATTTTGATTTAAAGTGGCGAACGATTTGAGTTAATCCATGCCACTAGGTTAGTCATAATCGATATGACTAGTCGAGTCTAAAAGATCTAAATTAAAATCTTTCTAAGAAAATATTAAATCATTAGTTTTCCATCATTGTAGATGTGCGGACCCTTCTTGAGGTTGATTATTCTCGACTAAATATAGTGGTTCAATTGTATCAAAAAGATGCAACCACATCTATTAGGCATAGGATGCTATGGATTGGAGGATGGATTGGACTCAATATTTTGGATATAGTGAGGATCCCAAATAGGAATTCAGTTCATGCAAATGGTGGGTCTGACTTAGCTAAGGAATGGAGCAATATCCTGGGCATGGTAAGCTTCATGAATTAGAGATCAAGTTTGGATGCACCATGTTTGGAGAAACATTGGATAAGAGTTGTTTATCCATTGGCTGATCCATCACCAATAACTGTTAGGTGAGGTTGTGAGCCAGTCGGTGGGACCACATTATCTACTAAAAGTCAATAATCATGAAGACTTTTGCATCTCTACTAAGATATTATAGGAATCTAAGAAAATAGTGAAAGCCAAAATTTATTTAAAAATAAAATTTTTAAATAAATTAGTTAAGTCAACTACAAATCTAACTAAAAATTTTAACTCTCTACAGAAAAATATCTGCATCAAATCTTCTAGTCCGAATTTTAGATACCCATAGATTGATCAGACCAAATTACAAGGATTGGCTCCAAAACTTTAAAAATTATTTTGAGTTTCGAGAAGCTATCCTATGTATTAGATCAGGAACTTTCGACTCTTCTAGCCCATCCGACTGCTGATTAGAGAGCATCTTATGAAAAGTGGTCTAACAATGATAATAAAGTTAGGTGTTACATGTTGGGCTCAATGTCTAATGAGTTGCAGCACCAATATGAGGATATTAGAACTACATGCCAAATGTTGGCTCATCTGCAAGACTTATTTGGTGAACAGAGTCGCATAGTATGCTACCAAGTCTCAAGGAGATCCTTTGAGGTGCAAATGCATGATGGGCAGTTAGTCCAAAATCATTACCTAGTGATGATCAAGGATCTGAAAGAACTTGAGAAGCTCGGTGTCTTGATGGATAAGAAATTGTAGATTGATATGATCCTACAGTCCTTGATTGATTCATATGTGTAGTTTATTATGAACTTCCATATGAAAACAACTCTATTGCACCTCGGTAGAGTTGATGAATATGCTAGTTACTGCTTAGCAGACTTTGAAGGATTCAAAGGGCTCAGTTTTGGCTATGGAGCAAACTTCTTCCAAGAAAAAATCTTTTGAGAAGAAGAAGAAGTCTACAAAGAAGTAGAAAATAAAGAAAAAGAAGAAGGACAAGTTGAAGAAGAAGGTCATGAAGAATAAAAAGTATTTCTACTACAACTCCCATGATCATTGGAAGCGGAATTACTCTGCATACCCGACCAGCCTGAAGAACAAGAAGGTAGGAGGACCTTCTGCAGGTATGCTCGTCATTGAGACTAGCCTTATGATTTTTTTTGCATCTAGTTGGGTGCTTGACTCTAGTTCTAGTGCTCATTTGTGCACTTCTATGCAGCATCTTGAGGATAGCAGGAGGCTGAGGGACGGTGAGATGATCCTGCATATCGAAAATGAAACAAGAATTGCTGGTGTGGCCATTGGATTGTACCTTCTTTGATTATCATTTGGATATGTCTTAGTTCTTAGGGACTGTTATTTTGTGCCTGCTGCAAGCAAGAATTTGATTTCTATTTCATACTTAGTACAAAAAAATTATGTAATTAGCTTTTTTTAAGGACTACTATACTATTCTTTTTGAAAGAAATAAAATTACAAGTGGTTTCTTAATTAATGATCTCTATCAGTTACATGTAGATGTTTCTATTTTTAATATTAAGCAAAATATGAATGCCATAGGATCAAAGTGACTTAGAGATAGTATTAATGAAAGGAATATATGGCACCTCAGGCTAGGTCATATAGCTGAAGATTGGATTAACAAATTAGAAAAATCCAAACTAATGGGTTCATTGACTTTCGAGTCATATCCAATTTATGAGTCATGCCTTCCAAGCAAAATGACAAAGCTCCCTTTTATAGAACATGGGGAAAGGGCCATAGACCTACTTGCCTTGGTATATATAGATGTGTGCGGATCATTTGATGTGCCGGTCAGAGATAACTTTTTCTACTTCATTATCTTTACCAATGATCTATCTCAGTATAGATATGTGTACCTAATATGACACAAGTCTGAAGCATTTAAAAAGTTCAAAGAATTTAAATATGAAGTAGAAAAGCAAACCAAAAAGTCTATTAAGGTTCTTCATTCAAATCGAGAAGGTGAATACCATAGTTGAAAATTTTTAGACTATCTCAAGGATAATGAAATAGTTTCATAATCGACTCCATCTGGAGTACCTCAACTCAACCAGATTTCAAGACAGAGAAATATAATCCTATTAGATATGGTCCAATCTATGATAAGCTTTATGGACCTTCCTAATTTTCTTTGGGGATATAGTTTAATGACAACTATTTACCTACTGAATAAGGTTCCACATAAAATCATTTCTATCACACTATATGAGATATGGCATGGTAAGAAGCCAAGTCTAAGTCATTTAAAAATTTAGAATTATCCTTTTCATGTCAAGAGATAGCAGGCAGACAAGTTAGAGTCTAGATCCCTTAGAGCTTGATTTATTGGATATCCTAAAGAATCGTTAGGATATTACTTCGATCTTCCTTTAGACCATAATGTGATTGTGAGTTGATACATCATTTTTCTTAAAAAATAGTTTATTCAAGATGGTGGCATCGAAAGATAAATTAGGCTTGAGAAGAAAGTCTCCAAAGAGCAACGAGCTAAAGAACCTGAGGAACCTAGTTAATCTGAGCTGATCCACACACTACCTCTTCCACCTCGTAGATTAAGTAGGGTTTTCCATTCTCCTGAGAGGTACTTAAGTACTATTCAAGAGGATGTAAAGAAAATGTTCACATGAGAAATAAGGTTCATGATGATGATCTCAAGACCTATGATGAGCTGATATCAGATATCGACTCCAAGAAATGGCTAAAGATAATGAAGTCAGAGATTGACTTGATGTACTTGAACCAAGTCTGAACCTTAGTAGATCCACCTGAACGTATAGTACCTATTGAGTGTAAATGGATCTTCAAGAGAAAGATAGGTGCAAATGAAAATGTAGAGACATTCAAGGCTAGATTAGTGGAGAAAGGGTATAGTCAGCATGAGGGCATTGACTATCAAGATACCTTCTCATCAGTAGCCATGCTAAAATCTATCTGCATATTGCTTATTGTTACAACCTATTTCGATTATATGGTAGATGAATGTAAAAACGAAGTTCCTAAATGGACATGTTAAGAAAGATATCTATATAGAATAGCCACTTGATTTCACTTTCGGTGATGGTGATCATAAGGTCCACAAGATGCAAAGATCCATTTATAGACTTAAGCAAGCATCTCGAAGCTAGAATGCTCATTTCAATCATATAATCAAATCATTTGGTTTCGTAGAATGAGGAGGAACCATGTTTTTTCAAGAAGGTCGGTGGAAGTGCTATTGTCTTCCTCATATTGTACATGGATGACATCCTCCTGACTGGGAATGGCATTCCCATGTTGACCTCAATCAAAGTATGGTTGTCTAAAAAGTTTTCTATAAAAGATCTAGGAGAACCATCCTTCATTTTGGAAATTAAGGTCTATAGAGATAGACCAAAAAGGATGCCGGGTCTCTCACAGAAGATGTACATAGAAGAGGTGCTGAAGAGGTTCAACATGGAAAACTCCAAGAGGGGACTAGTGCCCTTCAGACATGGCATTCATCTCTCCAAAAAGATGTACCCCAATACACCTAAAAAGATTGAATGCATGAGCAAGATTCCTTATGCTTCGATAATAGGAAGCCTCATGTACGTTATGTTATGTACACGATCTGATATTGCTCATGTTGTGAGTGTTACAAGCAAGTATCAGTCGAATTCAGACGAAGAGCACTAGACTTTTGTGAAATGTATCCTTAAATACTTGAGAAGGACTAAGGATATATTTATGATATTTTGTAATGGAGAACTCCAGGTCCAGGGGTATATAGACTCAGATTTTATGTCTAATATAGACGATCAAAAGTCAACATCAAAAAGTCTATTCCTATGCAATGGTGGTACTGTAAGCTGGAAGAGTTTCAAGTAGACCATGATAGCAAGCTTCACCATGAAAGCAGAATATATCGCTACCTCAGAAGCTACAAAGAAAGCATTCTGGTTCAAAAGGTTTGCCATAGAGCTCGAAGTGATACTATTAGATATTGTCCCTCTGTACTACAAAAACAATGGCACCATAGCCCTAGCTAAGGAGCTGAGATCTCACCAAAAATTCAAGCACATCGAGTGGCAGTTTCACCTCATCTATAGTTACTATGAGAAGAGGTACGTCGAGGTCAAGAGAGTTGACACCGCAAACAATGTGGTTGACCCACTGATGAAATCTTTAGGCCAACAGAAGATCGAAGCCTACCTTGAGAAGATGGGACTTAGATTTATAGCCAATTAGCTTTAGGTCAAGTAAGAGTTTGTTAGATGTATGTCCTAGAAGCTAGATTAATCGACACTTATAAAATACTTTCTAGGAGCATTTTTATAATTTTAACTTAAAATTAATAAAAAAATTATTTTCAATCATATTATGTATTTAAAATATCCATGATACATCTATTGAGTTAATGGACATGATAACACATATTCTTAAGAGTTGAAAATTTAAGGCATGTGTTATCATAATTAACTCATAAACTGCTCTCAATTGTAGGATCATCATAAGGATGGTGATCAATCTAGAAGATTGATGTACGATCGCTTTCTTAGGATAGATGAGTCTTAAGTCTATGGTGTAGAGACACCAGAGTGAGACTATAGGTACTTATTGATAATAAGGATACTGAGCATGACCATCTCGAGCAGTCATAAGAAAATCTACCTTCTCATCGATGACTGATAGTTATCATAAATTACTAAATAAAAGTATTAAAATATATAATAACTAAAGTTTATTTTAAAATTGATACTTTTATTAGTGTTTTGTAGGAAAGAAGCCCACCAATATGAAGAGCTCGATTTATGGGTTCCAATGCAATAAATTTTACTCAAATCGAAGCTAAAACAAAAAAGTTATGAAGCCCAAAAGTTTAAAATAAAAAAATAAAAAAATAGACCGGTGCATGGTGGATCAATCGGTCGGTCCATGGAATAGGCGCAGACTGTCCAGCTCAGCAAGTGCAGCCAATCGGCATGTGCCACATGGCGAACCTAGACTGCTAAGAGATCTATGAAAATTATATTATGGCATACAGGGATATTTTAGTAATTTGATCAAGCGCGGCGAGCTCTAGATGGGTGTGGTCCTTGAAGAGCCTAGTCCATGACGGTCCATGAGAATAGTGATGCACAATTCGATGGTCATCATGATAGCCAGTGAAGATCCAATGGTGGGGATTAATTTTTATTTTGAATAGGATTACTCAAGCCTCTAGTTCGTGATCCGACGGTTGAAAACCATCTTGGTTTCGATCTGATGGCCCAGAAATGATATTAGAGGATATACGATGAATTTTTGAATTGATTTCAAGGCTATTGATCAAGATCTAACAGCCAAAGTTATTTTGGATGATTAAAATCAATCTGAACTCTTATTTAAGCTCGACAAGGACTCAAAAATTCTTGTTTTTCATCTATTTAATCCCCTGTATGCCAAAAAATAGAGGAGAGACCCCTCTTAGGGGAAAACAGAGCCTTCAAGCCTCTCTCTTCTCTCTTTCTACTTCTTTCTTCTTCTTTTTTCTTTGTTTTTTTTCTTTTTCTTTTATCTAGGAGATTTCAATATATCTCAAGCTACAAGCATCAACACTATGTACGGCTAGAAGTCTTGTGTCCAGTGGAGTAAGGAAAGTCTTCTAAGTATGAGAGTTTGTAATTTGAATCTGTCTTTCTTTTTATTGGGCAATAAAATTTCTTCATCTTTTACATGCCTTTCTTATTTATGCTCTAATATTGAAATTCCTATAATTTATAGCTAAAGAGATAGATCATGATCATGGAAAGATATGGTATGTACTCAAGTTAGAATGAATTATAAAACTTATATTTTAATATTTAATTTTTTTAATTAATACCTAAAAAGATAGATCATGATCGTAGATAGATACGATCTATGCTTAAATTATAATAAATTATAAAAATTAAATCAAAATTATGTTCTTTGATTGCATGATCTAAATAGTCTATGTTTGTGAGACGGGTCATGATCATGTTAGATATGGTCGATGCTTAGTAGGATAGGTTATGTTAGAATCTGATCAACAAAATATATATCTTATAAGATTACATGTTGACAATGAAAAGATTGCATGAGTCAATTATAAAATTAAATATTGAAAGATGGAACTGAAATTCTAGATAATTTTCTCTATCTATCTTTTCTTAATTTTAAAAACCTTAATTAATTAAAGTTTACTTTTTTATTTTAATTTACTAAATTTTAATTAATTTACTTTAATTTAATTATTTAAATTTTTATTTTAAAAATTAATTTATTTTTTTTATTAAATTGAATGCAACTTAGCCTCCAATCTCCAAGAAAATCGACACTCGACTCACCACTATCCTAAATATTAAAATCAGGACTAATTTTTGTTTGATGCTCTAATGATAAGCAGTCAAATTTTTGGCAATATTATCGAAAAGCAAACATGGGTCGCCTGCATGATAGGCGAGAATACTCACCATTATACTATAATGATTGCTTATCGATTAAAATTTGACTGCTTATCATTAGTGCATCAAATAAAAATTAGTTCTGATTTTAATATTTAGAATAGTGGTGAGTCGGATGTTAATTTTCTCGAGGATTGAAGGCTAAGTTACATTTAATTTAATAAAAAATAAATTAATCTTTAAAATAAAAATTTAAATAAGTAAATTAAAGTGAATTAATTAAAATTTAGTAAATTAAAATAAAAAAAGTAAATTTTAATTAATTAAGATTTTTAAAATTAAGAAAAGATAGATAGAGAAAATTATCTAAGATTTCAATTCCATCTTTCAATATTCAAGTTTATAATTGATTCATGCAATCTTTTCATTGTCAATATGCAATCTTATAAGGTATATATTTCATTGATCAGATTCTAACATAACGTATCCTACCAAGCATGGATCATATCTAACACGATCATGATCCATCTCATAGATATAGATTATTTAGATCATGCAATCAAAGAACGTAATTCTGATTTAATTTCTATAATTCATCCTAATCTAAGCACAGACCATATCTATCTACGATCATGATCTATCTTTTTAGTTATAAATTATAAGAAATTAAATATTAAAATATAAGTTTTATAGTTTATTCTAACTTGAGTATAGATCGTATCTTTCCACAATCATGATGTCTTTATAGCAATAAATTATACGAATTTCAATATTAGAGCATAAATAAGAATGATATGTAAAAGATAAAAAAAATTATTGCCTAATAAAAAGAAAGATAAGTTAAAATAACAAACTCTCATGCTTGGAACACTTTTCTTACTCCTCTAGACATGAGACTTCCAGCTATATATAGTGTTGATGCTTGTAGCTTGCGACATATTGGAATCTCCCAGATAAAAGAAAAGAAAGAAAAAAAAGAAGAAAAAAGAAGAAAGAGAGAAGAGAGAGGCTTGGAGGCTTTGTTTTCTCCCAAGAGGGGGCTCTCCCCTATTTTCTAGCATACACCCTCTCTCCCCTATTTTCTAGCATACAGGAGATTAAATAGATGAAAAACAAAAATTTTTAAGTCCTTTTGAGCTCAAATCGAAGTCCAGATTGATTTTAACAATCCAAAATAACTATGGCCATCGAATCTTGATCAAAAGGCCTAAAATCAACTCAAAAATCCACCGTATATCCTCTAAGATCATTTTTGGGCTATCGGATTGAAGTCAAGATGATTTTCGACCATCGGATCATGCACTGGAGGCTTGAGTAATCCTATTCAAGATAGTAATTAATCCCCACCATTGGATCTTCACCGGCTATGATGATGACCATCGGATTATGCATCACTATTCTCATGGACCATCGTGGACTGAGCTCATCGAGAACTGCAGCCAACCAAAGCTCGTCGTGCTTAATCAAATTACCAAAATACCCCTATATACCGTGATATAATTTCCATAGACCTCTTAGTAGTCTAGGTTCACCACATGGCATGCGCCGATTTGTTCCATAGACCTCTTAGTAGTCTAGGTTCACCACATGGCATGCGCCGATTTGCTACACCAACAGAGTTGGATAGTTCGCGCCTATTCCATGGACCACTGGTCGGTCCACTATGCACCGGTCTATATTTTTTTAAACTTTTGGGCTTCATAACTTTTTCTTTTAGCTCCGATTTAAGTAAAATTTATTGCGTTAGAACTCATAAATCAAGATTTTTATATGATGGACTTCTTTCCTATAAAATACTAATAAAATTATCAATTTCTTAAAATAAACTTTAGTTATTATATATTTTAATACTTTTATTTAGTAATTTATGATAACTATCAATGACTAGCTTGATGCTGTAGTAGTGTGTCTGATTTTTTGACTTAAGATGCATTGACAGATCACCTTGAGTGTGTTAATTATACCATAACTCAGTCTCCTAGTTATTCAAAATTTTGAGGTGTATGTTAGCCATAGCATATTCATTATATGAATTGGATTGCACCAATAGAGATCTATCAACCCCGATAGAGGAGTAGCCCTATGATGATCATGAGATCGAGTCCTTAAGCTTATGGCCATGGTAGTGTGAAATAATAGAAGTTTCTATTAGGATTTCACATTGAACTCGAATCGAATGATTCACTCATATAATGGGTGTTAAGTTTGATGAGTTTATCTTGACCATGATCCTATCGAGACTCATGATAGAGGAACCCAATCACATATGTAGCTATACCGAGAGGTTCATTTTTTATTCTGATGGGTTGCCATCACATATTGCTAGATGTCACTAGTAGATTTTGGGATCAATTAGTATTATCTTGATGATCGACAATTCTAATTAGGTGAATCAGAAGAGTTCTGGTCTATCGAAAGATGTTTTGATGATGTCGATGATGAAGATAACAACATATCCCATTACCATATAGAATTGAATCTAACTAGATCACACAAATAAGGGTTTAGATCTAGATGTCATCAATTGGGCTAACCTAGTTTGATTGATTTGGATTAGATCCAATCAAGTTCAAAAAAATCATGCTAGCATATAATTAGACCTGACTTTCTCCTTCTATCATCTTTCTAGTTTATCTTGGCTGAGTCAAATTAGATTTGGCTCATCTGAGAATCCTGTATGGATTTATCTTGATCTAACTAGAGCTTGTCCTAGTTAGATCAAGACTTGTCCTAACCAATTCAAGGCTTGTCTTAATCCTATAAGATGGGAACAGGACAAGGGTCAAGTTTGACCCATCTTTGCAGGAATTAAAGGAGAGGGGCATGCACCCTCTAGAGAATTTCTAGGGACACATGTCCTAAATGGATTTCGTTAGGAAGAGAAGGGCACATGCCCCTCCTAGCATGCGCCCCATATGGATAAGGAGGCACCCCATTCTTATGAAGTTTGAATGGGTCAAAGGTTTGAAAGAGTTCAAACCCTAGGGGGATGAAGTTCTTTGCACCAACCCTCACCTTATCTATTAGGTGGTGCATTATTTCTCATATATTTTTGCAGCAAATATTTAGGAATTCTGATGGGGCAAGGGATTAGAGATGGGAGTCCTTTTGCTTTAAGCAAACTAGCTACTTAAAGCCCTAGGAATCCAGGATGGCGCCATGGTCTATAAAAAGGACCCTGCACCTTGTATTTTGTTATCAATATCTTCCATGCCCAGCTGCTGCCACATTTCATCTTCCACCCTAGTCTCTGATCCCTCTCTCTTCTCCATGCCTTAATAGATTGGGCAAAATCAGCTTCAAGGGTTGAAGGCTGCTGCTGCAAAGAATAGGTTAGGAAGATCCTGATCGTGAGATGAATGTGTCACTGTCGAAGATCAAATCTAAGGCACCATAGAAGGACATCAGATCTAAATTTTTGACATCAGACCCAAAAGAAAGAAACCTTTAGATCCAACACGAGTGGACTCTGGTAGAGGCCGGGTGCATGCGCAACTAGCGTCAGAACCTCAAAGTTTCGTCAGATCATCACTATGGGTAAATCATTTACCTGATCAGGTTACATGAGATATTACTGATTTATTTTAATTATATTTTTATTATTAGATCAATCTAATTAGATCTAAGAACTCTTAAATCTGATTGGATGATTAGAAAAATTTTTGAAACTTCTACTTTAAATCTGATCAGATCATAACGATCCTGTGGCTTAGGAATAGAGATTCTTTCACCCTCATTATATCCAAAATTTGAGCCAATCAATCTTCAATCCATAGCATCCTGCTAATAGTTATGGTGCATCTTTTGATGCAAATGATGTGTATATGTGCCCTAGAGCCAGAATTGGTTGATACTTGTATAACATTCTAGGGCAAATTTATATTTTGACTAATGAATAAAATGGGTTATTTTCTATCACATATATGCATTTAGTGTCTGTGATACATCCTTTGAGTTAATGGTAATGATAATTCATATATTCAAGAGTTGAAAAATTTAAGATATGATATCATTGTTACTCATAAAATGTCCCGACACAGGACCATCACGAGGATGGTGATTGATCCAAAAGGTTGGTGTACAATCGCTTCTCTTTAGTAGATGAGTCTTAAGTTACAGTGTGGAGACACCGGAGCGAGAGTTCAGTACTCGTTAGAGATCGGGGCACTGAGCATGACCACCTCGAGTAGTCATAGGGAGTCTACCTTATCATCAATGACTGACTCGATGCTGCAGTAGTGTATCTAGTTCTTTGACCTGAGAGTGCATCGGCAGTTCACTTGGGGTGTTTATTTGACTACACCATACTCGGTTCTCCTAGCCATATGGAACCCTGAGGTGTATGTTGGATATGCATGTTCATTGTAGGAACTGGATGGCATCAAGATGGAATCTATTCTACCTCGGTGGTAGAGGAGTAGCCCTATGATAATCATTGAGATCAGTCCAGAAGTCATAGCCATGCAGAGTGAAATAATAGAAAGAGTTTCTATTTAGATTTTCACATCGGACTCGAATCAAATGATTATATCATATGATAGAAACTAGGGTTTGACGAGTTCACCTAAACCCTAATCTGATCGGGGCTCAAGATAGAAGAACTGAATCACACAGGTAGCTGCACCAAGAGGTTCGCATTCAGCTCTGATTGGTTGCCACCATTTACTGCTAGGTGTCACTGGTGGATTTTGGGAGCAATTAGAATGATTTAGATGATCGATCATTCTAGCTGTTCGAATCAGAAGAGTTCTAATTGGGTCACACAAACAAGGGTTTGAATTTGGTGATCATCAATTGAACTGATGCAATTCAATTGATCTGAATGAGATTCAATTAGGTTCAAGGAAATCGTGCTAGCACTCGATTGAGCCTAACGTTCTTCTTTTGCTATCATAAATAAGTTATCCTATCTAAGCCAAAGAAGTTTGTGCTCAATCAGAGGCTTCATATGGTCTGACTGGAGGTTGTCCAAGTCAGAAAAGGTTGTCTTATTTTGTAAGACATTAACTGCCATTTTTGGTCACCTGCCATTTTTTGTTCTTTGACTTTGGTCAAAAGTCTACTTTTGACTGGTCAAATGTTGACCATTGAAACTTTGACTTTTGACCACATGTCATGCACCTATTGGAGAGCTGGTGAGGGCCTGTCCCCCTGCTAGAACATAACAAGGAGGAGGGCGCACGCCATCCTTAGGGTGTGCCCACGTTGGAGGCGCCTAGGATTCCTTGTTGGACAAGGACTCCATCTCCTTTTTGGATTCCAATTAGAGTTTTTCTAAGAACCAACTTTGACTGGTCTTAGGTGCCCTCTAAGAAGGAATCTAGGGGACTCTATTCCCATCAATCAGATTTAGATCTAATTTCACAAGGGTTGTGATTGGTTGGGAGAAGAGAAGTTGGATCACAATCAGTCTATAAATAAGACCTGTGCCCAACTCAAATTACATGAGATGATTGATCATAATTCCCACGCCCAAGGTTTGCTTTCCCTCCTTCTCCATGCCAAACCACCTTCTCCCCTTATCTCCATGTCCAAAAGGAGTTTTGGATTTTTGTTGGTGCGATTCAGATCAAAGAAAGATGACTGAAAGCTAGAAGGTGCACTGCTTCAAAGGACATGCTGATCTTCAAAGAGTTTTGAAGATCCTCCAGATCAGATTCGATCTAATTTTTGATACATGATAGAGAGAGAGAGAAACTCTAGATCCAGGTGGATACCAGATAGAGGCAGACACTTGCGTGGCTAGATCTAGACCTTCCGCTGAAACAGGATCATCAACGATAATGGATTACCAAATTAGGTAATTAAATTTGATTTAATTTATCTTATTTTATTTATTTATGAAAATAATAGAATAAGATCTAAAATATCCTAGATCTGATATAGATCAAAGAAAAAATTTTGAAATATATCTCTTGATTGATCAGATCTGAATGAACCTGGACGGGAAATCAGGTATTTCCCCTATCACTGGTTATCAGAGCCAAGGTTCTAAATTGTTTAGATCTATTTTTAATTTATTTTAATTAAAAAATAAAAATTTTAGATGTCATATGAGATGTTATCAGATTCTTGAATCAGAAAAATTAAAATTAATGATTTGGATGTAAGATTGGGAAATATGCATAGAACTTCTAAATAGAATGTTCTATAGAATAGTCTTGATGTTTTTGATTTATCTGATTAATTATATTTTAGATCTATTTATTTTTATTTTTTGATATATATTAATAAGATTTGGAATAGCAAATTATAATTATATATATATAGATGATGTCTAGATAGTTGTAGAATAGTTCTACAAAAGTTGTCTAGATTAAATTTTATTTTGATAGATCAAATTTAAATCTAATTTTTTAGATTATTATGAGATAATTTAGATCTAAAAAATATGCATGATTAGATACATGAGATGTATGCAAAATATGTTTTGATTAGATCTAATTTTTATATGAGATATATGATATAGATCTAATTAGTTTTGTAGATTAGTTATATGTTCCTGATTAAGGCGTTCCTCTTGGCCGTCCGATCATAAGAATAAAGAAGGGATTTAAAGGCCCTCTCCTTCCATTCGATGGGGATGTTCTTATGATGTGTAGGGGTGCTGCGCATTCATCCTTAATCAGAAATTAAAAACTTACTTTCTGCAAAACCCTAGATCCTGAAATCCTAGGAATTTATTTATGCATATTTTGTTTATGAACCCTAACTTAATTAAGAATTAAGTTTATGAAATATTAATTAGGATCTAAAATTAAGAATTTTAGATCTAAGACATATTCATAAAATACTGGGTTCGGGCTTGGGTAGCTCAATTAGGTCTAAGCGGTTGATCAAACCGAATCAAGAGTTGGTTAGATGGGATCAACAATGCTTAAATTGACCAGCCTAATAGGATTAAGTCTGGGTCAAGATCGAGTCACGTGAGTGATCGATCAAGCAAGACCTAATTAGGCTCAGAGGTTAGAGTCTGGATTGTAGGCTAACCCAATTGGTTCTGGCTCAATAATTTGGTGTCTAAGGTAAGTTTGGCAGATACGACCGACTAATTTTTAATTGGGAGCTACTCGACTCGAATGCATTCTTGTACGAGTTAATGGCATATTCCCTTCCACCGATCTCACTTACCTGGCCATATCTGTTGACTCAAGTTCTGATCTGAGGTGGTCAATAATCCGAGCTAACCCATGCCACTAGGTTAGTCATAATTGTTATGACTATGTCAAGTCTAGTTTAATGAGACCTAAATCAAATCTTCCTAAGAAAAGATTAAGTCTAAGAGGTCTTCCACCATTGTAGATGTGCGGGCCCTTCCCAGGGTTGATTGTTCTCGGCTGCTGGTTATAGTGGCTCAGTTGCACCGAGAAGATGCAACCATGTCTATTAGGCATTGGATGCTATGGGCTGGAGGATGAGTTGGGCTCAATATTCTGGATACGGTGAGAGACCAATTAGGAATCCAGTCTATGCAAATGGTGGGTCTGACTTAACTAAGGAGTGGATCAATATTTCCGGATACGGTGAGATTCATGAATTAGAGATCAAGTTTGGGTGCACCATGATTAGAGAATCATTGAACAAGAGTTGTTCACTCATTGCTTAACCCATCACCAATAACTGTTAGGTGAGGTGATGAGTCAGTTGGTGGAGACCGCACCACCCACTAGAAATCATTAATCATGGAGATTTTTCGCATCTCTACAGAGGGAGTGTAGGGATCCGAAAAAATAGTGGAAGCTAATTTATTTTAAAAATAAAATCTCTAAATAAATTGGTCAAGTCATAATTATAATATCTAACTAGAATCTTTGACTCTCTACAAGAAAATGTCTGCGTCCAACCCATTAGCACGTATCCTGGACACACATAGACTGACCGGACCCAATTATAAAGATTGGCTCAAAACTTTAAAATTTATTTTGGGTTCCTGAGAAGTTAACCCATGTATTGGACCAGGACCCTCCCACCTTACCAGCCCATCCATCTGCTGAACAGAGAGCGTCTCTGGAAAAATGGATAGACGAAGATAATAAGGCCAGATATTACATGTTGGGCTCGATGTCTGATGAGCTCCAGCGCCAACATGAAGATATCGGGACTGCTCGCCAAATGTTGGCTCACCTATGCAGGAGATGTTTGGTGAACAGAGTCGCGCAGCCAAAGTATCAAGTCACTAAATGACTTTTTAAGGCTAAGATGCATGATGGGCAGTCAGTCCAAGATCACTGTCTGATGATGATCAAGGACATGGAAGAGCTTGAGAAGCTCGGTGTGAAGTTGGACTTGGATCTGCAGAATGATATATAATTCTGCAATCCTTGACTGATGCATATGGGCAATTCATCATGAATTACCACATGCATAAACTTCAAAATTCCTTGGCCGAATTAATGAATATGCTGGTTACCGCTGAGCTTTCTATGAAAGGTTCTAAAGGCTCAGTTCTTGCTATGGAATGGACTTCTTCCAAAAGAAAAGTCTTATGGAAAGAAAGAAGAAGTCTGTGAAAAAGCAAAGATGGAAAGGAACGAAGAAAAAGGCAGAGCTGAAGAAGGCCGCTGTCAAAGAAAAGTATTTTTCCATTGCAACAAGCGATGGCCATTGAAAGCGGAACTGCCCTACTTACCTGGCCACCCTGAAGAACAAGGAAGGAAGGTCCTTCTGGAAGGTATGCTCGTTATTGAGTCTAACCTTACGGTTTCTTCTGCATCCAGTTGGGTGCTTGACTCTGGTTCTAGTGCTCATCTATGCACTTCTATGCAGGGTCTTGAGGATAGCAGGAGGCTGAGGGATGGAGACATGATCCTACGCATCGGTAATGGAGCAAGAGTTGCTGCAGTAGCCGTGGGAACATACCCTCTTCGATTACCATCTGGTTTAGACTTAGTTTTGAAAGACTGTTATTATGTGCCTGCAGCTAGCAGGAATTTGATTTCTGTTTCATGCTTAGCACAAGAAGGCTATGTGATTACCTTCTTTAAGGACCATTGTAACATTCTTTATGAAAGAAATAAAATTGCAAATGGTTTTCTTATTAATGGTCTTTATCAGCTACATATTGATGTACCTGTTCTAACTATCGAGCAAAACGTGAATGCCAAACAAATGACCTAGGGATAGTCCAAACGATAGATATCTATGGCACCTGAGATTAGGTCATATAGCAGAAGATAGGATCAACAAATTGGAGAAAAATGGGCTATTGAGTCCATTGACTTTCGAGTCATATCCAACTTTGTGAATCTTGTCTTCAAGGCAAAATGACTAAACTCCCTTTTGTTGGACATGGGGAAAGGGCCACAGATCTCCTTGCCCTAGTACATACTGATGTGTGCGGCCCATTTGATGTGCCGGCTAGAGGCAATTTTGTCTACTTCATTACCTTTACCGATGATCTGTCTAGGTATGGGTATGTGTATCTTATGAGACACAAGTCTGAAGCTTTTGAAAAGTTCAAAGAATTCAGACATGAAGTAGAAAAACAAACTGGAAAACCCATTAAGGTTCTTCGATCAGATCGAGGAGGTGAATACCTTAGCCGAAAATTCCTAGACTATCTCAAAAAAAAATGGCATAGTCTCTCAATGGACTCCACCAGGAACACCTCAACTCAACGGGGTTTCAGAATGGAGAAATCGGACTCTATTGGATATGGTTCGATCCATGATGAGCTTCACAGATCTCCCTGATTTTCTTTGGGGACACTCATTGTTAACTTCAATTTATCTACTGAATAGGGTTCCCTCTAAAACCGTTCCTACCACACCGTATGAGATATGGCATGGTAAGAAACCAAGTCTGAGTCATCTCAGAATTTGGGGTTGTCCGGCTCATGTCAAAAGACAACAAGCGGACAAGTTAGAGTTTAGGTCCTTTAGAGCTCGATTCATAGGATATCCTAAAGAGTCATTAGGATACTATTTCTACATTCCAGAAGACCACAATGTGATTGTGAGTCGACATGCCATCTTTCTTGAAAAATAGTTTATTCAAGATAGCGGCATTGGAAAGCAGATTAAGCTTGATGAGAAAGTCTCACAAGTACAACGAGCTAAGGACCAATTGGAACCAAATCAGGTTGAGCCAATAAGAACACTACCTCCTCCACCTCGTAGATCGGAAAAGAGTTTTCCCGTCCCCCTGAAAGATACTTAGGTATTATTTCAGAGGAATGTAGAGGAAATGTTCCTCGTAGGTAATGGTGCTCATGGTGATGATCCCAAAACCTACAACGAGGCGATATCAGATATCGACTCCGAGAAATGGCTAGAGGCAATGCAGTCAGAAATTGACTCGATGCACTCAAACCAAGTCTGGACCTTGGTAGATCCACCAGAAGGTATAGTACCTATTGGGTGTAAATGGATCTTCAAGAGAAAGATTGGTGCAGATGGGAATGTGGAGACATTCAAGGCTAGACTAGTGGCAAAAGGTTATAGTCAACGCGAAGGCATTGACTATCAGGATACCTTTTTCCCAGTGGCTATGCTAAAATCCATCCGCACATTGCTTGCCGTTGCAGCCTATTTCGATTATGAAATATGGCAAATGGACGTGAAAACGGCATTCTTAAATGGATATCTTGAGGAAGATATCTATATGGAACAGCCGCTAGGTTTCACATCCAGTGATACTGATCACAAGGTTTGCAAGCTGCAAAGGTCCATATATGGACTTAAGCAAGCATCTCGGAGCTGGAACACTCGTTTCAATGATGTGATCAAAATGTTTGGTTTCATCAAAAATGAAGAGGAACCATGTGTTTTCAAAAAGGGTCAGTGGGAGCGCTGTTGTCTTCCTCGTATTGTACGTGGATGACATCCTCCTTATTGGGAATGATATTCCCATGTTGACATCAGTCAAATTATGGTTGTCCAAGGAATTCTCCATGAAAGACCTAGGTGAAGCATCCTTTATTCTAGGAATTAAGGTCTATAGGGATAGACCGAATAGGATGCTAGGACTTTCACAGAAGATGTACATAGAGGAAAGTACTAAAGAGGTTTAGTATGGAAAACTCTAAGAGGGGATTAATACCCTTCAGACATGGTATTCATCTTTCCAAGAAGATGTGCCCTAGCACACCTGAGGAAATAGAACGCATGAGCAAGATCCCTTATGCTTCTGCAATAGGGAGCCTCATGTATGCCATGCTATGTACACGACCTGATATAGCCCATGCTGTGAGTGTCACAAGCAGATATCAGTCAAATCCAGGTGAAGAACACTGGACTTCTGTGAAATGTATCCTTAAGTACTTGAGAAGAACTAAGGATATGATGTTGGTCTTTGGTAATGGAGAACTCCAAGTCCAGGGATACACAGACTCGGATTTCATGTCCGATATAGATGATCGAAAGTCGACATCTGGGAGTCTGTTTGTGTGCAATGTGGTGCTGTCAGCTGGAAGAGTTCCAAGCAAGTGGTGATATCACCTCATCCACGATTACCTCGAGAAGGGTTACGTCGAGGTCAAGAGAGTCAACTCCAGATAATGTGGCAGACCCACTTACAAAGCCGTTGGGCCAGCAGAAGATCGAAGCCCACCTTGAGAAGATGGGACTTAGACTTGTAGCCAATTGGCTTTAGGACAAGTGGGAGATTGTTAGATATATGTGCCCTAGAAGCCAGAATTGGCTGACACTTGTAATACACTTCTAGGGGCAAAATTATAATTTTGACTATAATCAATAAAATGGGTTATTTTCTATCACATATGTGTATTTAGTGTCTGTGATACATCCTTTGAGTTAATGGTAATGATAATTCATATTTTCAAGAGTTGAAAATTTAAGACATGAATAATCATTATTAACTCATAAAATGCTCCCGACCATAGGATCATCACGAGGATGGTGATTGATCCGGAAGGTTGGTGTACAATCGCTTCTCTTTAGTAGATGAGTCTTGAGTCTACGGTGTGGAGACACCGGAGCGAGAGTACAGGTACTCGTTAGAGAACGAGGGCACTGAGCGTGACCACCTCGAGTAGTCATTAGGGAGTCTACCTTCTCGTCAATGACTGACTCGATGCTGCAGTAGTGTGTCTGGTTCTTTGACCTGAGGATGCATCGGCAGTTCACCTTGAGGGTGTTATAGTTTGACTACACCATTACTCGGTCTCCTAGCCATATGGAACCCTGAGGTGTATGTTGGCTATAGCATGTTCATTGTAGGAACTGGATTGCATCAAGATGGAATCTATCTACCTCGGTGGTAGAGGAGCAGCCCTATGATGATCATGAGAATCAAGTCCAGAAGCCCATGGCCATGGCAGAGTGAAATAATAGAAAGAGTTTCTATTTAGATTTTCACATTGGACTTCGAATCGAATGATTACATCATATGACAGAGACTAGGGTTTGACGAGTTCACCTTAACCCTAATCTGATCGGGGCTCAAGATAGAAGAACTTAATCACACAGGTAGCTGCACCAAGAGGTTCGCATTCAGCTCTGATGGGTTGCCACCATATACTGCTAGGTGTCACTGGTGGATTTTGGGAGCAATTAGAATGATTTAGATGATCGATCATTCTAGCTGTTCGAATCAGAAGAGTTCTGATCCATCGAAAGGAGTTTCGATGATGTCGATGATAGAGATCATGACATATCCCATTACCATACAGAACTGAACCTAACTGGGTCACACAAACAAGGGTTTGAATCTGGTGATCATCAATTGAACTGATCCTAGTTCAATTGATCTGAATGAGATTCAATTAGGTTCAAGGAAAATCGTGCTAGCACTCGATTGAACCTAACGTTCTTCTTTTACTATCATAAATAAGTTGTCCTGTCTGAGCCAAAGGAGTTTGTGCTCAATCAGAGGCCTTCATATGGTCTGACTGGAGGTTGTCCAAGTCAGAAAAGGTTGTCTTATTTTGTAAGACATTACCTGCCATTTTTGGTCACCTGCCATTTCTTGTTCTTTGACTTTGGTCAAAAGTCTACCTTTGACTGGTCAAATGTTGACCATTGACACTTTGACTTTTGACCACATGTCATGCACCTATTGGAGAGCTGGTGGGGGCCTGTCCCCCTGCCAGAACCTGGCAAGGAGGAGGGCGCCACCCTTAGGCGTGTGCCCAAGTTGGAGGCGCCTAGGAGTCCTTGTTGGACAAGGACTCCATCTCCTTTTTGGATTCCAATTAGAGTTCTCCTAAGAACCAACTTTGACTGGTCTTAGGCACCCTCTAAGGAGGAATCCAGGGGACTCTATTCCCACCAATCAGATTTAGATCTGATTTCACAAAGGAGTTGTGATTGGTTGGGAAGAAGAGGAGTTGGATCACAGCTTAGTCTATAAATAAGACCCTGCGCCCAACTCAAATTAAATGAATGATTGAATCACAAATTCCCCATGCCCCAAGGCTGCCTCTCCCCTCCTTCCTCCATGCCAAACCACCTTCTCCCCTTCCTCTCCACGTCCAAAAGGAGTTTTGGATTTTTGGTTGGTGCGATTCAGATCAAAGAAAGGCGACTGAAAGCTAGAAGGCTGCGCTGCTGCAAAGGACGACTGCTGATCTTCAAAAGGAGTTTTGAAGATCCTCCAGATCAGATCCAGATCTAATTTTTGGATACGTGATAGAGAAGAAGAGAATCTTTAGATCCAGCCCGAGTGGATACTGATAGAGGTCAGGCGCTTACGTGGCTAGATCTAGAACCTTCCGCTGCAAATAGGATCATCAACGGGTAATAGGATTACCCAAATCAGGTAAATTAAATTTGATTTAATTTATCCTTATTTTATTTTATTTATTAAAATAATAAGAATCAAATCTGAAACATCCCAGATCTGATATAGATCAAAGAGAAAAATTTTGAAATATATCTCTTGATCTGATCAGATCTGAACGAACCTGGATCGGGAAATTAGGATTTTCCCTTCAACTGAACCATTGTATCCAGTCAAGAACAATCAACCCCAAGAAGGCCCCACACAACTATAATGGTGGAAGACTGCTAGACTTAATATTTTCTTAGAAAGATTTCAATTTAGATCTCTTTAATCTTAAATAGTCATAACGATTATGACTAACCTAGTAGCATGGGTTAGTTTGAATTGTTGGTAACCTCAATATAGAACTTGATCAACCTAATTGGCTAGGTAAATAAGATTGGTGAAAGGGATATGTCATTAACTTGGCCTCAAACGAATCATGAATGAGTAGCTCCCAATTAAAAACCATTGGTCATATATGTCGAACTTACTTTAGATACCAATTTGTCAATCTAGAACTGATCAGATTCTCGTACAATCAAGGCTCGAACCGCAGAGCCAGATTAGATCTTGAAGTGATCAATTACTTATAGCTATAAATCGATCTTGACCAAACTTATAATTATTGGACTGATCTATTAAGCACTCTTGACCCCACCTAACCAACTCTTGATTCAATTTGATCAACCGCTCAAGCTAGATCTAATCAAGCTATCCACACCTTGAACCCATATTTTATGAAGGTGTCTTAGATCTTTAAATTCTCAATTTTCAGATCTAATATAGTTTATAACTTAATTCTTAAAGTATAACATCATTCAGAAAAATAGAGTATGAAAATAGATCTTAGGGTTCTTGGATCTAGGATTTAACAGAAAGTAAGTTTTAATTTTTTTGATTGAGGACTGATAAAAGCATGATGTTATCGTTAAGATACCATATTTATCAATTTAATTTTAATTTCTTAAATAATTAAAAATAGATGGCAAGTAATGAGTCGGATCAAATCCATAGAGAAGATGGTATTTTAATTTTAAAATCTTTGATTTTTATAAAAAAAGATTTAAAAAAAATTAAAATTAAAAAATAAAATTATAAATAAAAAGTAAAAATTAAATAGTATAGAAAATTAAACTTGGTACTAAGATCTACAAGTTAGATCTTAGCATCTACTTGCAATAAAAATAAAGAGCAATAAAATTAAAGTTAGAAATTAAATTATAATTAAGAATAAAGAGCTAAAATTTAAATAGCTGGAAAAGTAAATTTTACATTAATTAAAGGTTTAAAATTTAAATACATAAAATTTAAAAAAATAAAAATAAAAGCAGCTGATCTTGATCTTGGATCGATATTGGCGTTGAGATGGTGTAGAAGACAGCTCTTCTCTACAGCATTCGTTGCCTTGAAGTAGCCTCTAACCCAAGCAAGGCTCCCACCCTGGACCAAACTCCTTTCATGACCAAAGACAACTTGATTTGAAGGCCTGGGATCTTATTTATAGGTGTTGGAGAGCTAGAGATCCTTGTTGCAGGCAATATGGGACTAAAAAGAAGTTTGATTGGGAAATATGAAAGAAATTAGAGTGAAAACCAGATTTAAAATAGTCCTAGATGCATCCTGCTCTTTTGGATAAAGTCTAGCCATCAGATCTTGATCAAACGATCCCAAAATTATCAAAAAATGAGTTTTAAAAGCCCAAATCAAGTTGAAATTAATTCTGGCTATTGGATCAAGCAAATGGGTGGTTCTTGGCCATCAGATTGCATCAAAAATCATATTGAAATTCTTTTTCTGGTATGATTGAATACCAACCCTTGGATCGCAGATGATAGTGAAGTTTCACCATCAGATGCACATGATTGCCTTGATCATCGACAGGATGAATGCTGGCCGTCCAATCAATGTCTGGAGCTCTCGATGAAGGAATCAGATCTAGAATTTTAGAGCTAGATCTTGAAACTTTTCAAGATTAGACAGCAAAAAATTAAAATTAAGCAAAATTAATTTTAAATATTAGAAAAAATTCTAAATCTAATATCCTATTGCATGATCATGGCATATCATTAAATCAAAAATTAAAATGTAAGGAAGAAACTAAAATATTTTAATCACATCAACATGCTTATACACTACATCTAATATAGGTATAAAGAAAATAGATCAAATCTATTACCTATGCAAGTTCGACATTCTAACTTACTGATCCGGACTTGAGGATGATGTTGCAAGCTGCACATGCATCCGGTCTCTAGGAGTCATCCACATGAGCCCACGAATCACGATCAGAAGTCTTGATGTAGAAAATTGGCACATTATGCTAGTACTGTATTGATCATTCTTTGATGGTCGATCTGAAACCATCTTCTTCAAATCTTGGACCCTCCAATTTTTAGAAGGAAGGAAAAGAGATTTTGAACCTAGGACACCTCTCAAAAATCTCTAAAGAAGGAGGAAGAGATCAAAGAAAAATCCTAGAAGAAGAACCCTTCTTCTTCTTATTTTCTCTCACCTAGACACCTAGATTGGTGTCTATGAAATCTCTATGCCCCAATATTCTTTCTCTCTGATTTTTACACACCCCAAAGATTTCTCAATGGTCTAGAATCCCACCAAAAATCAGCCTAAAATTCATCCTAAATAAATAGTTAGGACAAACTAATTGTCTAGGTTAAATACCTAGCAAGGAATGTCCAAAAAGGGCAAGACTTGGGGCGCCCAACTCTTAGGTACCCCCTTCTTATTTTCTACTATGGACCACCAGCAAAGGGCACACAATATGTGCTATAAAACTCATAAAAATCTCAAAAAAAAATTGGGTAAAATCGGTGCCATAAGGGAAGAGTTTTTGTTTCCTAAAATTCTATCTCATAGAATTTGAAATCCAAACTAATTCCTATTTTGACTTGGTCCATAACCACATTCTATATAAGAAAGAAAGAGGGGAAATCTTTGGGCATTCCATGCACAAAACCCCTAGAAAATAGGGTGGGGGGTGTTGGAAAGCCAAGTGGCCCAAGAAGAAGGGAGTCCTAGTCACACTAGGACTTCCAATTTGACTTGGTCAAATAAGTTATTTAAACCAAATTAAATCAGAATCAAATCATATCAATTAAAATAGGTCTTAACCCAATTAAGAACCTAATTAAATTAGAATTAAATTTGATTAGATTTTCTAATCAAATTAGAAGTTGGTTTGACCTAAGTCCTAGTTGAATTAGATTAGTTTTTTTCTTGCACTTGGCTTATCCAATAAGCCAATTAAATTTGATCCAATCAAGTCCAAACTAAATCTAATTAAATTATTTTTAATTAAACTTAATATCAGCCCTATGGTTTAGTCAAATTAAGTCAATTAGTAATCTAATTGCTAATCAATCATCCTACAATACTTGCACTAGGTTAAACATCAATCATATTGATCGTTTAATTCTAGAATGATTCTTAATCATTGATCAATCATCTGATCAGATCGTGAGCTCTAATGTGTGTGACCACATAGGTTCGAACCTAAGCTGGTAGCATAGGAATAAATTTCTATGTCAATCGAAGTAACTATCTAGCAGTGATACCTGATGGTCGGATAGGTCGAATGTATTGAACAACATCCTTAGAACCCATGTGGATATAGTTTCTATATAATTCATCCCCTTGACCAAAATGCTCTTAAGATACCTCAGAGTTAAACTATCAACTCTGATTAGGTTGTCCATATTATATTTCAAAATATCAAATCCATTTGATGGATTATCCTGGCCAAGATTTTGCTATATTGAAATACAGTGAAACATTCTTCTCTAACTCTTGGAGTGGTAATCCCCTCTTGATCACACACCAACTTCGTAAGTACTTAACTGTGCCCAAAAGCCTTCCATTACTGAATTAGAAATTTGGTTAGTTTGGTACCAAGGTACAGTGAGTTGCTTGCAAGTCACTGAGATGATCTCAGGTCTAAGGAAAACTGATACCTATATCCCATCAAAGATATTCTCAATAGTAGAATGCTTTAGAGTTGGTCACGTTTAATGATGATGTATCCGTATATCTCACCTGTATGCCATACCAGTATCTCCACGCTCCTTAAGTTAAGAGGACAACCAATCATATGATATACAACGACCTATGGTCGATAGATGCCGTCATCCTAATTAACAACCTATCATTTAGTCATGAACAGTTTTAAGGACTAATCGATAAATCCTCTCTTTATCAAACCTAAATAGTCCTAAGCACTTCATCACAATAATGAAGTTCATTAGAAGATGAATACTTTATGATGAAAAATGTCAAAAGTATATTTTATTTATTAATAAATTAATTATAGATACAATACAGCACAACCATCAATAGGTTGACGATTGGCTTTGGGACATATTTTCCAACAACTTCCACTTGTCCTAAAGTCACTCGGCATAGTATCTAATACCCATTTTCAACTTGTGGTTGTCGAACTCCTTTATCACCAGGGCCTTAGTGAAGGGATCGGCTAAGTTCTTTCCATCAATCTTTTGAAGGTCGACGTCATCTCGATCTACAATCTTTCAGATCAGGTGGAAGTGGTATAGGATGTGCTTCATCCGCTGGTGTGCCTTCGATTCATTCGTCAAAGCAATGGCACCAGTGCTATCACAGTAGAGCAAGATCGAACCATCAAGGGATAATGCTACTTTGAGCTCAATGAAGGACATCCTCAGCCACATAGCTTTCTTCGCGGCATCTGATGCTATGTTGTACTCTACTTTGCAAACAGAGTCTACCATAGTATGCTGCTTGAAATTTTTCTAGTAGATAGCTCCACCATTCAAAGTAAAGATATATCCCAATATGCTTCTACTGTCATCATGGTCAGATTGAAAGTTGGAGTCTATGAATCCCATAAGTTTCAGATCTGACTCACCATAAACCAACCATTGGTCCTTAGTATTTTTTAAATACTTAAGGATGGCTTTAACCACTTTTCAGTGGTTTTCTCCAAAGTCAAACTCGTATCTACTCACTACTCCTAGTGAGTATGCCATGTCCAATCTCGTACATGTCATGACGTACATGATAGATTCCACTATCGGAGCATATGAGATTCTATTCATACACTCTCTCTCCTCAGGAGTTATCGGACAATCCTTCTTAGAGAGAGAAATTTCACGGCCTATCGGGAGATAGCTCTTTTTGGAATTCTCCATGCTGAATCTCTTTAGCACAGTATCTATGTACGTGGACTGGGATAACCCAAGCATCCTCTTAGATCTATCCCTATAGATCTTTATCCTTAAGATGTAGGATGCTTCACCCAAGTCCTTCATGGAGACCTATGATGACAACTAGACTTTTATTTCTTGTAGTGCAGGAATGTCATTTGCGATTAAGAGAATGTCATCCACATACCAAACAAGAAATATAACTGCTGGATCATTTGCCCACTTATAAATGCAGGGTTTTCTCCATTCTTAACGAAGCCATACATTTTGAACACCTTATCAAAATGCATGTTCTATCTCCAAGATGCCTACTTCAATCTATGAATGGATCTCTGAAGCTTGCACATCTTGGACTCATCTGTGGATGTGAATCCCTAAGGTTGTATCATATACACCTCTTCAGTCAGCTCTCCATTTAGAAAAACTATCTTCACATCCATCTGTCAGATCTCATAGTTCAGATGGGCAGCTATCGCAGGCATTATCCGAATAGATTTGAGCATTACCATAGAAAAGAACGTCTCATCATAGTCAATACCATAATGTTGATGATACCACTTGGCAATCAGATGGATTTTATAGGTCTTCACCTTTTCGTCTACATCTCTTTTCCTTTTAAAGACCCATTTACATCCAATGGGTTTAACCCCTTTGGATGAGTCAACCAATGTTCCACATCATTGATCTTCATGAACTTCATTTTGGATTTCATGGTCTCAAGCCATTTCTCAAAATTGGATCTCTATATAGCATCCATATAAGTGATCGGATCCTCATCATTCTCATCGAGTTCGATGGGATCACCGTCTCGGACTAAGAAATCGTAGTATCTATCTAGATGTCATGGTACTCTATCGAATCATCTTAATGGTGCAGGTACACTAGGCTCTAGATCTAATCTAATCAAATCCAACTCAGGTTCAGCTATAGGTGTCGATTTTTCTACCTATTGAATTTCATCAAGTTCAACCTTAGAGGCAACAATTTCTTCACCAAGAAACTTCTTTTCTAAAAAGTTTGCCTTAAGGCTGACGAACATCTTGTGTTCATCAGCATGGTAGAAATAGTATCCTTTGATCTCTTTTGGATATCCTATAAATATGCACTTGTCAAACCTATATCCAAGTTTATCTGTAACTAACCATTTGACATAAGCCGGGCATCCCCAAACCCTAAGGTGTGAAAGTGCTAGCTTACATCCTCTCCATATCTCATATGAAGTCTTAACTATAGACTTACTTAGAATTCTATTTAACACAAAACAAGCCAATTCGAGTGCATATCCCCAAAACGATATCGACAAGTTGGCAAAACCCATCATGGATCGGACCATATCTAATAGAGTTTGATTCCTTCTTTTAGACACACCATTATATTGTGGTATTCCTAGAGGAGTCCATTGAGAGAGAATCCCATTCTCTCCTAGATATGTAAGAAACTCACCGAAAAGGTATTTTCATCCTCGATCAGATCAAAGAGTTTTAATACTCTTACCAGTTTATTTGTTTACTTCACTTCGAAATTGTTTGAACATTTCAAATGAATCCAACTTATGTTTTATTAGATAGACATATCCATATCTAGATAGATCATATATGAAAGTGATGAAGTAGAAATATCCACCTTTGGCACTTATGCTCATTAGTCCATATACATCCGTATGTACTAGATCTAAGAGCTTAGTGGCTCTCTCATTTTTTTCAGTAAAAGGTAACTTGGTCATTTTACCAAGAAGATAGGATTCACAAATTGGAAGCAATTCATAATCACTGACTTCGAGTATTTTCTCTTGAGTCAACCTATTTATCTTATTCTTATTTATATGACCTAGCCTACTATGCCATAAGTAAATATCTGATACATTATCTAATTTAGGATACTTGCCAGTTGAATAGACTACGTTAACAAGTTGTGATAGCATATACATACCATTGTTCAAATATCCTTAGAAAATAATAATACCATTCATAATGATATTACAAACTTGTTTCTTTATTAAATTTTCATAATCATTTTTGGTCAGAAGGCCTACAGAAATAATATTTAAAAAAAAATTGGGACAAAAATGATAATCACTAAGAACAATGGCATGGAACTCAAATATAAGTTTCGAGATCCCTAAAACTAGAACTAAAATTGGTCTTCCATCTCCAACATTTAGGAATCTTTCACCTTACTCGAATCTCCTACTAACCTACAATCCCTGTAATGAATTGCAAATATGGTAAGAGCTATTGATATCCAATACCCAGTCAGTAATATCATAAATAGAGAAATTACAAGAAGTTATCATATAAATTCCTTGCCTAGCAATAGCTTGCTTCTTTCTCTGCCTGTTCGGATCCAAAGAGGCAATGTACTGAGGATAGTTCCTTTTTTAGTATCACACTTCTTGTAAAAGAAGCATTCAGCTTGACTCTTATCGAGCTTAATCTTATTGGTTTGGTCCTGCATAGATGTCCCAACCTAAACTTGCATCTTCTTAGCTTTCTTCTTTTTGTTCTTCTTTTCTTTTCTTTTCTAAAGGGTCGAGAACTAGAAGATGAGCCTTCCACTAAGTTCACTAACTCCTTGTGGAGTTGGTGATCCTTCTCAAAGTTCTAAAGCAGCCCCAATAACCCGTGGTAGTCTACTTTTAGCTTTATCATTCTAAAATGAGTGAGGAATGGGAGAAAAGACTTGAGCAGCGAGTTCAGTATTGCATCCTTCCCAAGCTATTTATGCAAGAAAAAGCCTAGCTTGCTTAATCGCTCTATCAACTCAATTATATACAATACATGATCAGTGATAGAGGCACCATCCCACATCCTAGCACTGAAGATGGCACAACTAGTCTTATGCCTTTCAACATCATCGGGTGTGCCAAAAAAATCCTCCAACATTTGAAGCATATCTTTTGGCTGAGCTATCTCAAATCTATGACTGAACTCATCGCTTATGGCAGCCAGCATAATGCAGTGCACTATGGTTCGATCACTGAGCCACTTCTAGTAGGTGTCTCTAACTATTCCACGTGCATTGACAGCTGGCTTCTCAGGTGCAGGATCCATCAACACATATAGGATCTGTTTATGCTCTAGGATTATCTTCAACTTTCGATACCAACTACCGAAGTTAGGTCCCACCAACTTATCATTGTCCAACAATGATTGGAGCGATAGAAAAGTAGCCATATCTATACAAAGAAAAATCATAACCTAATTAGTAATTGATTCATTAAACCTAAAGATTTAGACTTTAATCAAAAGATTCTTCCACTATTTTATTCGAATTGATAGCCTCTACCTCCAATTCAAGAAATTATCCTAATTTCTTAGTAGATACTAGAATCCACATAGACTACACATGAGCCAACATTAGTTGGCCAACTCATGTACATCTAAGGATAGGTTCATAATCAATTATTTCTTCAAATAATTTCTAATAATTAAATTTTTATCCCAGTCCCTAATTAGTAGGCTTTGGCCTTCACTGAAAAGGTTCAGTTAGGTCCAACCATTAACATGACCATACTTGGCCCATCTAACCAATGAATGATTAGGCCTAACTTTGGTTGGCTAATCTAACCACCATTTAGAAAGATGCAGCCAAGAAATCATATAATGAATGATAATTCCATTAGCCGATAAACATCAGGCCTTTAGGTCTTCAATGATTATCCAACTAATGGATCCATTATCATCCACTTAATGGGAGACTATGATCTAGTTATCACAATAACTATTTCATTTTAGGGATTTAATAATTTTAGAGAATTTAATTTGAAGATGAGGGAAGATCAGATGAACCAATTTATCATGATCCTTCCACTGGCTTCACCAAGTCAGCTTAAGGGAGACCATTAATATGCTGGTCTAGGAGCACCTAAATCAGTCATACTAATTTATCTAGCTGACATGGGTCAGCTTGAATAGTCAAGTGATTCAATCAAAACATAATTTCACCAAGAGGCCAGGTAAGTTTGATCAGTGGGAGGGTCTGCCAAAGCTTGCCTTAGACACCATCAGAAATGGTCAGGTAAGCCGACTGCCAATTAAAGACCACTGGTCTGGTTTACCTTAGCTACCAATTGGTTTAATTAGTCTTGAATAGATCAATCTAATAGTTCATACTAGACCGCGTAACCAAGAATCAAGTCCATCTTAGATCTCATTAAAGATATGGACTTGACCAACTACAACTATTGTAATTGATCTAGAGAATCCTTGACCTAATCTAAGATAATAATTGAATAGATTTAGTCAATTCTCTAATTAAGTTTATCTTTAATCTAACCCTAGGTCTAATCCAATTAATGGATCTAATCTCCACTAATCCATTTAACCCAATATGTTATGATTTGTGTCTTAGGATCTTCAATTCATAATCCTAGATCCTAATCAAACAACTTCTTAATTCTTAATTAAGTTTTGAGCTGAGGGTTGGGGTTCGACTTTTTGAAAATGATTTTTATATTTATAAAATATTTTTATAACATAATTCTATCAACTAAGTTACATGTTTCATTCATAATCAATATACAAGTAAGATAAGTATGAAACTACTTTAGATCTAATCTAAATAGGTTCATATAATTGAAATAGTTTCAACTATAATCAATCATAAATTATCTTAGATCAAATCTAACACATTTATGATGATTAAAATTAGATTAAAATATTTTTAATTAGATTATAAAATTTTTTAGATCTAATCTAAAATTTTATGATCAACATTTTAGATCAGCACATACTAGGATAATCTCTCTACTGTAAAAGGTAAACTTACAGCAGGATGACCTTATAATAAGTTCGTGCAATCTAAAATTTTTATTTTTAGATCTAAAACTATTTTAAATCTATTAAATTATAAATAAAATTAAATTATATCTAATAAATTTATAATTAGAGATAGATCTACATGAACTAGGACAACCTCTCCACTATAAGGATTAAATCTTACAGCAGGATAACCTTATAATCAGCTTGTATAATCTGATTTTTAATTTTAGATTTAATAATAAGATTATAAATTAGATCTAATCTAAGAGATAATCAAAACATGCATACATAATCATGTAATAATCAACCTAGGCTCTGATACCAATTGAAGAAACTAGATTTAGGATTTTAGGGCTAGATCTTGAAACTTTTTCAAGATCAAGCAATAAAAAACTAAAATTAATCAAAATTAATTTTAAATATCAAAAAATACCCTAGATCTAATATCCTATTACATAATCATGGCATGTCATTAAATCAAAAATTAAAATATAAGAAAGAAACTAAAACATGTTGATCACATCAACATGCATATACACTACATTTAATGCAAGTATAAAGAAAATAGATCAAATCTATTACTTGTGTAAGTTAGACGTTCTAACTTACTGATATCGACTTGAGAATAATATTACAAGCAGTACACACATCCGACCTCTAGGAGTCATCCACATGAGCTCACGAATTACGATCAGAAATCTTGATACAAAAAATCAGCATAGTACGCTAGTACTATATTGATCCTTCTTCGATGATTGATCTAGAACTATCTTCTTCGAATCTTGGACTCTCCAATTTTTAGAAGGAAGGGAAAGAGATTTTGAACCTGAGACACCTCTCAAAAATCTCTAAAGGAGGAAGAGATTAAAGAAAAACCCTAGAAGAAGAACCCTTCTTCTTCTTGTTTTCTCTCACCTAGACACCTAGATTGGTGTCTATGAAATTTCCATGCCACAATATTCTTTCCCCCTAATTTTTACATGCCCCAAAGGTCTCTCAATGTCTATAATTTTATCAAAAATCAGCCGAAAATTCATCCCAAACAATAAGTGAGGATAGACTCCTTGTTTAGGTAAAATACCTAGTAAGGAATGTCCAAAAAGGACAAGACTTGGGGTGCCCAACTCTTGGGCACCCCCTCCTTCTTTTCTACCATCGACCACCAGCAAATGGCACACAATATGTGCCATAAAATCCATGAAAATACTAGAAAAAATTTGGGTAAAATTGGCACCACAAGGGAAGAGTTTCGATTTCCTAAAATTCTATCTCATAGAATTTGAAATCCAAACTAATTCCTACTTCGACTTGATTTGCAACCACATTCCATGTAAGAAAGAAAGAGGAGAAAGCTTTGAGTGTGCATGAAGGTCTGGAGAGAAGTGTTTCCATACATAAAACACCTAGAAAATAGGATGGAGGGTGTTGGGAAGCCAAGTGGCGCAAGGAGAAGGGAGTCCTAGTCACACTAGGACTTCCAATTTGACTTGGTCAAATAAGTTATTTAAACCAAATTAAATTAGAATCAAATCATCCTAATTAAAATATATCTTAACCCAATTAATAACCTAATTAAATTAGATTAAATTAGAATTAAACCTGATTTAATTTTCTAATTAAATTAGAAATTGATTTATCCTAAGTCCTAGTTGAACTAGGACTAGTTTTTTTCTTGTACTTGGCTTATCCAATAAGCCAGTTGAACTTGATCCAATCAAGTCAAAATAAAATTTAATTAAATTCTATTTAATTAAACTTATTCTTAGCCCTCTGACAAAATTAAATCAAGTCAATTAATAATCTAATTGCTAATTGATCCTCCTATAACACTTGTACTAGGTTAAATATCAGTTGTATTGATCGTTTAATCCTAGAATGATTCTTAATCATTGATCAACCATCCAATTAGACTGTGAGCTCTAATGTGTATGACCACATAGGTTTGAACCTAAGTTGATAGTATAGAAATAAATTTTTATACCAATCACCTAGCAATGGTACCCGACGATCGGATAGGTCGAATATGTAGAACAATATCCTTAGAATCCATGTGGATATAATTTTTATATAATTCATCTCCTTGATCAAAATGCTCGTAAGATACCTCAGAGTTCAACTATCAACTTTGATCAAGTTATCCACGTTGTATTTCAAAAAATCAAATCCATCTATTGGATTATCTTAGCCAAGATTTTGCTATATTAAGATACAGTGAAACATTCTTCTCCAACTCTTAGAGTGGTCAATTTCATTTTGTTCACACACCAACTTCGCAAGTACTTGACTATGCCCAAAAGCTTTCCATTACTGAATTAGAAATTCAGTTAGTCCGATAGCAAAGCATAGTGAATTGCTTGCAAGTTACTGAGGTGATCTCAGGTCTAAGGGACACTTATACCTATATCCCATCAGAGACATTCTCGATAGCAGAATGCCCTAGAGTTGGTCATGTTCAATGATGATGTATACATATATCTCACTTGTATGCTATACTAGTGTCTCCATACTCTTTGGTTAAGAGGACAACCAATCCATATAGCATACAGCGATTTATGCTCAATAGATGCTGTCGTCCTAATTAACAACCTATCATTTGATCGTGAATAATTTTAAGGACTAATCGATAAATTCTCTCTTTATCGAACCTAAATAGTCCTAAAAACTTCATCACAATAATGGAGTTCGTTAGAAGATGAATATTTTATGATAAAAAATACTAAAAATATTTTTTATTTATTAATGAATCAATTATAAATACAATACAGTACAACCATCAACTGGCTAATGATTAGCTTTGGGATACATTTCCCACTCAAAACCATCCAATCGCATGCTAGAGAGCTGGCTAATTTGAATCAAATCGAGAATTAATGATAGCCATTGGATCAAGATTGGGAACATCCTCAGCCGCTCGATCGTACATGTACTATTCCTATGGACTAGTTGCATCGAAGATCACAACCAATTGCCGCTCGACTTTGCCACTTGAAATGACCAAAATGTCCCATGAGCCATGATAGATTTTTTGTAAACCTTTTAAGGATCTTAGTCCACAATGTGGCAGTGTGTGATTCGCTACCATCTACTGAGCTAGTGATCCATGCTTAGTTTCGTGGATCAGTGGGCTAGCTTATGTGGCTGAGCTAGCTTGAACGGTATGCCTGATAAGCTAGGATGCACCAACTGAGCCGAATGTGGTGGCTTGGCTGGGTGAACTGACCGAGCCATTTTATTTATTTTATTTTTTTTGAAAATTCATATTAGGTTCATTTTAATTTTGATTTGCTCCAAACTTATTTCATTATGACCAAAAAAATGAGTTCTTTTCATTAATAAATATATTTTATAAAAATGATGAATCAAAGTATTTAATTCTTAAAAATAATTATAAATTAATTAATAAATGAATAGTTTTGTAGGTAAATTTATGGTACTTATAACACCCCCGAACATAAGCTTTGCTCATCCTTTAGTAAAGAAAGAATTTAGTTTTAGATAACTTTTTAGCTTTAGAGTTTTAAATTTTTTTCAAGTAATTTTTAAAATGGCCATTGATGTTCAGTAGAGCATAAATGAGGTATGTCACTAGAGTATTGGTACTTATCAATATAAAAATTAAATAAAAAATATTAAATTTTTTTAATTTCTTTCTAAATTGATCTATCTTTATCTTTGAATTATCTAAACATTCATATAGACAAGTGTATTGTTACTTCTATCCTTCATTTATTAATTTTTTTATTCACATTGCCCACTTTTTGATGTGAATCTTATTGCTTATTTAGGCAACGAAATCTGATTACTCAGTAGAAAAGCAATGTATATATTTTTTTTTAACATTGTACTACTATTTAATGCCTTAACCCCTTAAGCTTTCTATTTGATCCATATAGTGAGTCTTGAGCCAATGACTCCCAAACTAGTTAGCTTTAAGATGCTAGATATAAAATACCTCAGGCTTACTAGCTCGAATCAAATAGGCTGAGTTAAGACTAGCTTTACAACGAGCATTTTTGTCTTTTCCATCTTTGATGTGAAAATCAATGCTTGCTTAGGCAAAGAGGTCCGGTTACTCAATGAAAAGTACTTGAAAACTATTTTATTTTAATTTTAATTTTTTTTATGAAGAAACATCGAGTTATCCTATATAAGTCCATAAAAAGTAAATTTTTCTTTGATGTTGATAGAAAAAATCAAAAGTTCTCAAAGAAAAATTATTTACATTCTAGACTTAACTCTTTATTGGATGATCCCTCAATATCTCATAAATTCTCTAATTTGTGGATCAACTTTATTTTAAAAAATATTTAGTTCAACTCAATTTTTAAGCATAATTGGATGTCTAAATACTAAATACTAATTGGATGTCTAAATACTAAATACTAACTTCTTTGAAGACTTTAAAAATTTTAAATTTTTTTATTATTTTTTTCTCCAACTTAATTGATATTATCCTCAATGGAGAAGAAAAATAAAGGATATAATAAATAATAAAAAAAATACACCTGACTCAATATATATTTGTGGTCTAGCATATGCCTTTGAAAATTTGAGCTCTCTCTCTAACTTATTCAAAATATCTTAAAAAGAAAATAAAGTAAAAGAATAAATTAGATAAGAAAAACTAAATATTGGGTTGCCTCCCAAAAGTGCTAAGTTTACTATCCTCAGTCAGACACAAGATAGCTTATCTATCCTGTATCAAATATTAGTTTGATAAATTCCAATGATTTTGAATTGTTAATCTCTAGAAGATAGTTTGTTATCCCTTTATTGATATATTCATTATTAATTATGGGAACATAGCTCGCGACCTTATTCTCAGACCATTGTTTGCCAAGAATTTCTCCTATTTATTATTCTAGAATGCTCATGAATTGAGTTTTTAGGTTAGGTATTGTTGGTGCAGAATCTAGTTGATGTCGAAGTGTGCTGGAGTTAAGGGGGATGAGACCGCCATCGGTGACCTGCAAAATAAAGTCCTACCAAAGTCAGGGGTGGTGGCTCCGGTAGGATCCTTCGATGGTCAAGTCAGTTCTTCTGACCAACAAAAATGGAGTGCTCAGGTAATAAAAAAGTAGAGTAGCGAAAAGAAAAATTAGAGAGCTTAGGGAAAACGTATCTAGAGGGTCTCTTTTATAGACGAAGCCCATAACAAACTGATGATGACAGCCATAATTATCTGATAGTGGGTTGTTCAGGCCACATGGAGTTTTTTATGGAGGGTAGTGTTTGTTATCATGATGTGCTAGTCTGTTGAAATTTAATAGTTGAAGTACGGATGGAGTAGGCATTGGCAGTGAAAAGCTTTGGATTACATTAGTTCCAAAGTAGTTCGGACTCCTTTAAGGCTACCTGCTTGTATGCTGATTTATATTAAGCTGGTAGCCGAATTCATATGGATGACGAGGTCTTTCTAAATGATTGGGAGAAAATCGACTAAAGAAAACTTGCCTGGCGACTGAAAGGAGCTCGTTCATAATAATTTGCTTGGAGGAGATCACCTAGAAGGAGATCGGATGGAGAAACCTGACTAGAAGAGATCATCCGAAAGGAGGATGACTAACAAAGTTCGTTCGATCAGAGCATAATTGAAAAGATCATCCGGAAGGAGATCATTCGAAAGGAATATGGGAGAAGATCCACTGAAGGAGTCTAGAAGAAATCCGACTGTGGGTAGTTCGAAAGGAGATCCGCAGGAGGGGGTCCGACTAGGGCATCACTGAGGGAGTTCAGAAGACTAGAGGAGTTCGGTTGAAAGGAGTTCGATCGAAAGGAGCCTATCCGATGACCAGATGGAGATCGATCGGTGAGAGCTTGGTTGGCGGCTGTAGATGACTATGATACTTTTGTGACTCAATCATTTCTTTGAAGCTTTGCGACTTTCATAAACGTCTGAAGGTTAATAAGGTGGAGACGACGCTCTTTCTCTCATGTATCCAAAGCTCTTGGTATGAGAATGTAGAGGTCCGTCATTCTTTACAGATTGCAGAAGTTCGTCCAGGAAGGAGGAGTTCTGCCAATTCAGTGTTAATCCAGTATTGAACAATCTAAACAAATTTTGGTAAGGAGAGAGTCCAAGCAGCTTTAAGGTCGGTCAGGCCAGACTACATCATGATCAGTCACTTAACTACTTCGAGAGTCGTCGTCACTGTTCAGCTCGTTCGGGTGAGACCCATGAGGCCATAGAGGTTCTTGAGTTATTGCATGAAGTTGGCCACGGTTGCTGTCACTGAACGAGGTCGCCCCAAGGCCCGAATCCTTTCCAGACTTCAGCAGGAAAGGGTTTATCCCTAACACAAGCACCCTACTCTCGAGTTCGAATTTCAAAAGAAGGAAGTAAAGGAATGCAAGTGCCAAAGTCCTTTTTCCACCTTTCGCACATTTTGTAGAGAAAATCTTAGCACTATCTTTGCTGACATCGAAGCTTCGTTAATACGATTTAACTTAAAAAGATGAATTTTTGAAACTCCTACTGAAGAATTGCCCAAGGCACGGTGTAATAAAGATTTCAACCATTGCCGCTTTGCCGCCATGATGAGAGAGACATGTGTCGGCCTGAAGTTGGTCAGTGGAGATCTGCAATCATGACCATTTCAGACTCTTTCAGCTATTTAAACTCATCTTCCTTCCTTGAGATTTCATTTTGCCCAGGTCTCCTCTTTCTTCCTCTGGTCTCCCTCTCCCTTCTACTCCATAGCTCCAGTGTCTTCCGTCATCTTCTTCAATTCCTAGGGGTTCTCTCCTTCATTTTTCATCGAGCTGGCCACCTCTCCATTCTTTTTCATCGATTTAGATTAGTTTCTGAATCCTTCTTTTTGATCATTCATATCTTTTAGCATCTCTACCCATTCGATTTCTTCAAGTGAGTCTCAAATTTTATTTTCTTTGATTTTTTAGGGGTTTTCTCCATTTTGGTTTGATCCTCATGTCCTCTGAAGAATCTTGGTCAACTGCTTCTCGAAGTTTGGCTCATTTGACTTTAATGGATCCTCCTCATAAGGACCCCAAATCTATAGAAGTACCTTGACCATCCTTCATCCTTGATACCATCCCATGTAAACTTCAGCTTGAAGATCTTTCGCTGATTAGGATCTAGTTCAGAATTCCTTTTGATTGCGAACTTGAACACCCTGATCCTAGTGATCGAGCCTGCTCTCCTCCTCTAGCCAAACTTATTTGTACATTGAAATCCTTCAGACAGAACTTTGGCTATCAATACCTTCCTTCCTAATCAACTTGTTCAAGTTCTTAAATATTTTCTTTGCCGGCATGGCACCAAACTCCTTTAGGTTCATCATAGGATTTCTCTCCTTGTGCATTATGGCAGGCGTTCGACCTTCCGTCTCCTTATTCCATAGCTTCTTCATCTTTAAACATCATCTGACCGCCAAAGATTGGTGGTATGTGTCTTCCTAGTTTGGCAAGAAGGGGTCACTCAAGGATGCCCCTTCTTCTATTCATAACTAGAAGGAGAAATTCTTTTTTGTCTTATATTTTTTTTTTAGAACTAGGACTTTCTTTCTGGGGTGACATAAGGGATTCGATCTATCGAGCCCCTGGACTTGAGAAAGAGGATCGAGACTTGGTCGATAAGCTAAAAAGCCATCGAGCTCCCCTAATCTCTAAGCTGCCTGGCCAAGGGGATCAAGTCCCTCAAGTGAAGGGAAATCCTGATTTCCCTGACCAGGTTCGTTCAGATCTGATCAGATCAAGAGATATATTTCAAAAATTTTTCTCTTAGATCTGTATCAGATCAGGGATGCTTCAGATCTGATTCTTATTTATTTAATAAAAATTAAATGAAAAGGATAAATTAAATCACATTCAATTTACCTGAATAGGGTAATCCTATTACCCTGTTGATGATCCTGTTTGTAGCGGAAGGTTCTGGATCAAGCCACGCAAGCGCCTGGCCTCTACCGGTATCCACTCGGGCTGGATCTGGAGATCCTCTTCTTCTCTATCACGCCTCCAAAAATCAGATCTGGATCTGATCTGGAGGATCTTCAAAACTCTTTTGAAGATCTGCAGTCGTCCTTTTGCAGCAGCGCAGCCTTCTTGCTTTTGATCGCCTTTCCTTGATCTGAATCGCACCAACCTAAAGTCCAAAACACTTTTGGACGTGGAGAGCAAGGGGAGAAGAGAGTATGGCGTGGAGAAGGAGGGAGAGAGGCAGCCTTGGGGCGTGGGAAATCTTCTTTGATTATTTCTTTATTTTTTTTTAGGGTTGGGCGCAGGGTCTCTTATATAGACCTCTTGTGATCCAACTCCTCTTCCTCTCAACCAATCACAACCCTTTGTGAAATCAGATCTAAATCTGATTGGTTGGGAATAGAGACCCCTGGATTCCTCCTTAGAGGGTGCCTAAGACCAGTCAAACTGGATTCTTAGTAGAACTCTGATTGGAATCCTAAAGGGAGGTGGAGTCCTTGTCCAACAAGGACTCCTAGGCGGCCTCCTACTTGGGCTCACGCCACCCTTGGCGTGCGCCCTTCTCCTTGCCAGGTTCTGGCAGGGGGACAAGCCCCCACCAGCTCTCCAATAGGTGCATGACATGTGGTCAAAAGTCAAAGGGTGAATGGTCAACGTTTGACCAGTCAAAGGTAGACTTTTGACCAAAGTCAAAGAACAAGAAATGGCAGGTGACCAAAAATGGCAGGTAATGTCTTACAAATAAGACAACCTATTCTGACTTGGACAACCTCCAGTCAGACCATATGAAGGCCTCTGATTGAGCACAAACTCCTTTGGCTCAGTCAGGACAACTTATTTATGATAGTAAAAGAAGAACGTTAGGTTCAATCGAGTGCTAGCACGATTTCCTTGAACCTAATTGAATCTCATTCAGATCAATTGAACTAGATCAGTTCAATTGATGATCACCAGATTCAAACCCTTGTTTGTGTGACCCAGTTAGGTTCAGTTCTGTATGGTAATGGGATATGTCATGATCTCTATCATAGACATCATCGAAACTCCTTTCGATGGATCAGAACTCTTCTGATTCGAACAGCTAGAATGATCGATCATCTAAATCATTCTAATTGCTCCCAAAATCCACCAGTGACACCTAGCAGTATATGGTGGCAACCCATCAGAGCTGAATGCGAACCTCTTGGTGCAGCTACCTGTGTGATTCAGTTCTTCTATCTTGAGCCCCGATCAGATTAGGGTTAAGGTGAACTCGTCAAACCCTAGTCTCTGTCATATGATGTAATCATTCGATTCGAGTCCAATGTGAAAATCTAAATAGAAACTCTTTCTATTATTTCACTCTGCCATGGCCATGGGGCTTCTGGACTTGATTCTCATGATCATCATAGGGCTACTCCTCTACCACCGAGGTAGATAGATCCCATCTTGATGCAATCCAGTTCCTACAATGAACATGTCATAGCCAACATACACCTCAGGGTTCCATATGGCTAGGAGACCGAGTAATGGTGTAGTCAAACTATAACACCCTCAAGGTGAACTGCCGATGCATCTCAGGTCAAAGAACCAGACACACTACTGCAGCATCGAGTCAGTCATTGACGAGAAGGTAGACTTCCCTAATGACTACTCGAGGTGGTCACGCTCAGTGCCCTCGTTCTCTAACGAGTACCTGTATTCTCGCTCCGGTGTCTCCACACCGTAGACTCAAGACTCATCTACTAAAGAGAAGCGATCGTACACCAACCTTCCGGATCAATCATCATCCTCGTGATGATCCTATGGTCGGGAGCTGTTTATGAGTTAATAATGATTATTCATGTCTTAAATTTTCAACTCTTGAAAATATGAATTATCATTACCATTAACTCAAAGGATGTATCACAGACACTAAATACACAGGTGTGATAGAAAATAACCCATTTCATTAATTATAGTCAAAATTACAATTTTGCCCCTAGAAGTGTATTACAAGTGTCAACCAATTCTGGCTTCTAGGGCACATATATCTAACATCAAGAGGAAGGACAGCTCCATCGAAAAAACATCGAAGAAGGCTTGCACTGATGAGCTAATCTCGACCGTGCTGATCTAGGCAGCACCCATCATAGAGGCTAATATGGTAGCACCAACTCCGACCTTGCCCCAAGAGGATGCAGTCCCCACACCTCCTAAGCAGCATGAGGTTGTTGAGAAGAAGAAGAAGAAAAAGGATGCCATCAAAAAAAAGATAAGGAGGATGGTCGAAAACTCGAGTGGTGAGGGCTCCGATCAGGAGCGACCTTCCTTGGGGTAATTAACACTTTCGAACTTGATCGAATGCGGGATGCACTTCCAGAGTTCTAACTTAATTTCTTTCTGTCCTGCAGTTGGAGCATTACTTGTTTGTCCATTCAACGGCAGCTGATCTCTATCAAGTCAAGTTCTTCAAGGCCTTCTAAGGCTCAAGCAGAGATAGAAAGGGTTCAGGTTAAGGTCAATCATTTGAAGGCGGCCTTGGAGGAACAATCTGCAGAGGCTAATCGCCTTCGAGAGGCATTGAGGAGAGAAGAGGAGGTTTCTATAGAGCTAAGGGCGGCCTTGACTCTTTCAGAGGATAAAAGAAAGAAGGTTGAAGAGGAGGTCGGCACCTAGAGGGAGCAGGCTGTCAAGGCCTTCAAGTCCTCCAAAGCAATGAAAAACATCAAGATTGCCTTCATCCAGGAAGCTTTTCTGGAGGAATTCGAGATCTGCATGAGGAAGATTGTGAAAAACTTTCTAAAGATAGATCTCGACCTTCTGATAGATGAGCCCAGCAAAGAAGCCAATCCTTCTAATGCTAGGGCCACCTCTCCTATTATCAAACCCACTCCTGAAGCTCAAGGACCTGCAGCCGAGCTTGAGGCCGCAAGGAATGCACCGACCTCACCTACTTCTGAACTGGTCGAGATCGAAAATTTGATTACTTGTACTTTTCTTTTTTTTCTTTTTGATGTACTCAAACATTTTAAGAAATGAAAATAAACTTCTTTCTTCTTTACATTTGTACTGTGGCAAATGTTATTCAGAGTTTCTTTAGTAACCAGAGTCGAGGTCCATCATCCTTGACCAACGCCAAGCCCTTGCCCAATGGGATCCCTCTAAAACCAATAGTCAAGGACTATAAGAGAGAAATTCACCATCTGAAGAAGAAGCTGAAGAAGATGGAGAATGAGCTTTAGAAATCAAGGAAGAATGCTTCTGAGGTGACAATTGAAGTTACCCACCTCCTTAAGCTTCACATGAAGGACTCTGCAAGCTTCAGCATCAAGAAGGACAACTTTGAGAGAGAATTAGTAGAGCTTAAAAAGAGCACCAATGATTCTTGGGGGCTAACTATAAAGATCAGTTCCCTTGAAGCGGAGCTCAGGGCGATAAGAGAGAAAATCCAATTACTAGAGGAGAGCTTGTCGTGGTCTACCGATAAGGCTCAGTATGAATGAGATTGGTTCCAAAGGTTTTTCGCACTCCAAAAGTAGCTATCTGATGCTGAGTCTACCTATGAGACCTACCAAATGGGCTGGTGTGGTAGGATATCCAAACTTGAGCAGCAGCTTCAAACTGCCAACAGTGAGGTGGCTTGGCTTCAATAGCGGCTTGCCGATAGCTATCGATCCAGCACCAGTAGGGAGTTAGAAGAGATTGCTTCTTTGAAAAGGATCATAGGCGAACTCTCAAAATCAATCGAAACTGTAAAAGCCAAAGTTCAGCAGTTGAAGCTTCAGTTGGTTTGTGAACAACAAGCCGTCAAAGATGCTAAAGCTGAAACTAAAGTTCTGAGGAAAAGGCTGTAGACATCAGAAGAAAATTATCAAAGGGCTGACAGGATGTTCCATGACAACCTGATGAGAAGGAAGGAGCTCAAGGAAGAGATTGTTAGCCTAAAAGAATCTTTAGTGATAGCCAACAGTCTGAAGTCTGAGGAATCAAATCCCTCTTAGAACTTCGGCTTTTTCTTTCTTACATTTATAACTGGTCTTGCAAACCTTCATTTTGTACTTAACATTGATTTAATGAAATGATACCTTTCTTCATTTTCACTCTGTGTTAGTTGAATGTCTGTTGATATCTCTGACTTCCTTTTTTCTCTCTTTCACTTCTTTTTTTCTTTAGATGATTTTATGGACCTCGGCTTTGCAATGAACCTCAACTTCAATAAAGGAATGCTTTCTTTAGTCATCTTTTTCACTCTACTTGGATTAACTTGATATCCATTGGTTTCTCTATTTTCTCCACATTGCTTTTTGTTGAAATAGTTGTTGAAGATTATTTTTCCTCCCATCTTTTTATAACCAGAGATCTTTATCTGCACTTGGTTTAGGTTATCTTTCCATTTCTAGCTTAGTTGATTTTCCTTGGTTCCTTTGTCAAGATGAGATCTTCCCTCATCAGGATGAGGTCCTCCTCCTATTCCCGATGGGATAGGTTTCTACTTTTATCAAAGCAGAGTCTTCCTCCTATCTTAGGTAATTGGAGGTCCTCATTTGCATCGGGATGAGGTTCCCCTCCTATTCCCATCGGTGCGGTAGGGACTCAACAGAGCTGTTGATAGTGGCCTCTCCCCTCTTCTGATTTTAAATAATTGGAGGTCTTTATCTTACTCAAGTTAGGATGAGATTCTCCTTCTATTCCTAATAGGACTGTAGGGGCACGTAAGGGCCATTGGAAGGGCCACTCTCCTCATCTCGTCTTAGATTAACAAGGCCTTTGCTTTGCTCAAGTATACAACCTTGACCTATGTCAGTATTTATACTTTACAAAAGGATCAAGCCCAAGCTCATAGAAAAATTTTCAAAATCCAAACATCCCACGTACACAAAATAAACCCATAAAAACTGAGCTGGCCTAATTTCATATTGGACCGGCTAACCTATACATCTAGACTGAGCCAACCCATTTGTATACCATCAGACTGAGCCGACCCATTTGTGTACCATGCTAATAGCTCAAAAATATTGCTTTCTATCTAGATTTTTCTCTGAGATATAACCGATCCAGTCCTGGACTGAGCCGGCCTAATTCTCAACTTAGCCGACTTAGTCTCAGGATGAGCCAGCCTAGTTTTTGAACTTTACCACCCAAGCTGATTTCTCTTTTGACTTGCTTTCATCTTTTCATGATCGATCTTTTCATCTTTCCAAGACTTGGGAGCGCCACTTTTGAGCTCACATTCTCCACCTTGGTGCTTTCAAGTCCTTGTGAACTCATCTCTTCTCAGCAAATCCATCCTTGCCACACACATCTAAAAGTTGTCTCTGGGAGTACCTTCATGAGTGCATCAGATCGATTCTCCTTGGTATGGATCTTCATCAGTTCCATCTTCCACTTCCTCCACCTACTCTCTGATCCTATGGTACCTCACATCTATATGCTTTGTGCGTGCATGATAGACTAGATTTTATGTGAACAGCAGAGCACTCTAACTATCACTAAATAGTGTAACCTTGCTCTGCTCCACCCCCAACTCAATAATTAGCTTCCTAGGCCAAAAGACTTCCTTTGTAGCCTTTGTTATTCCAATAACTTGGCCTCTATGGTAGATAGGCCGTAATTGGCTGAAGGATTGATCTCCAAAGCACCAGTCCACCATACATGCAGAAGAGGTATCCAGTAGTAGACCTCCTTGTATCAAGATCTCCTACATAATTCGCATTTGCAAACTCTTCCAAAGGACTCAAACCTCCATCTTCAAATACTCCTGGCTATCCACCAAACCTTAGTCCCTTGTTCGATGCAGATATCATAATATCCATTTCAATGCTTTCCAGCATTCCTTCCCAGGGTTAGCTATGTATCTACTAACCGTGCTCAATGCATGTGCTATATCTGATCTATAGCAAACCATAGTGTACATCACACTGTCTACAGCATTTGCATAAGAAACTCTTTTCATATATTCTCTCTCTCTTCTGACTGGGGGCTTTGTAACTTAGAGACGGATATATGGCTTGGTAATGGCGTCTTTACAGATTTGGCTTTCTCCATCCCAAACCTCTCCAGAACTTTCTGGACTTATCTTTTTTATGATAAATGGAGCACTTTTTTGTACCTATCTTTGCAAATCTTCATTCCAAGAATTTTCTCGACTGGACCTAGATCCTTCATCTCAAACTTAGATGATAATGTTCTTTTCAGCCTTTTCACAGCTTACATACTTTTACTGGCTATAAGCATATCATCTACGTACAATAGCAGGTACAGAGCATCCTCCTCATCTACATTCTTGACATAAATATAGCAATCATGTTCAACATCTACTAAAATTTAGGCTCAAAATAAAACTATCAAATCTTCGATACCACTAACGAGGGGACTATTTCAAGTCATACAAAGACCTTCTGAGTAAACACACATTTTCTTCCTGTCCAGTCTCCATGAAACCATCTAGCTGCTTTATATATGATCTTTTCCTCCAATGTGCATGAAGAAATGCCGTCTTCACATCCATCTGTTCCAACTCCATGTTGTACTGTGCCACCAATGACAGCAAAATCTGAATAGATGTATAATGCACCATAGGAGAGAAAATTTTTGTGTAGTCAATCCCTTCCCTTTATGAGTATCCCTTTACTACCATTTTTGCTTTGAATCTAACTCTACCTTATTCTGAAGGTGCCTCTTTCTTTCTGAACACCCACTTTGAACCAATAGGTTGAGCACCTTCTGAAAGATCCACCAGCTGCCATGTCTAATTCTTTTCAAGTGATTCCATCTCGTCCATCATGGCCTACATCCATGAATCATGATCCTCACTCTTTATAGCCTCTGCATAATTTTTTGGATCTCTATTAGCAATGATGAGTGCATAGAAAATAATCTTATTAATGTCATATCTAACTAGTCTCTTGATAGTACGCTAAGATTTATGCAAAGCCACTCCACTGGCTCATCTCTGCCTGATGTCTGTGGTTGATCCTGCATATCCATCTGAACTACTGGTACTTCATGCCGATCTTCCATTTGAGTATCTTTCCTCCGATCCAGCTCACCTCAATAGGAACACTCATATACGTGGATTTAGACTGCATGTCATCTATCTCAGACTGGCCACTATTGTTCACCTTTGTCTCTCTAGTTTCATCTATCCTAGACCTCCTCAAGATGCTCTTCTCATCAAAAATAACATCCCTATTGATTACTAACTTCTATGCCTGAGAGTCCCATAGCAGGTATCCCTTGACTCCTTGTGGATATCCTATGAATGTCATCTTTTGAGATTTTGGATCCAATTTGCTCCTCTCGATTGCCTCCATATGTGCATAAGACGGGCAACCGAAGACCTTTAGATAGCCAAGCTCCACCTTCTTCCCACTCCAGACCTTCTCTGGAATGTGTTCGTTCAGCTTATGATGTGGAATCTATTTATAAGAAAATAAGAAAAGTTAAGGTATTACCCAAAAAAATTTTGAAAGTGATGTTTGCAGCTTCAAACTCCGCACCTTCTCGATCAATGTTCGATTCATTCTCTCTACGACACTATTCTGTTGGGGAGTCATCTTCATCATGTAATGACGTTTGATGCCATTTTCCTCAGGGTACCTCCTGAACTCCAGGCTAGTATGCTTTCCTCCATTGTCCGACCTCAGACACTTCGCCTATCTCCTTGACTCCTTTTCTACTTCAGCTCTCCAGGCTCTAAACTAGGCAAACACCTCTGATTTTTCTCTAATCAGATAAACACACACCTTTCTTGAGAAATCATCAATGAAAGTGACAAAATACTTTCTTCATTTCTAGCTGATACAGGAGCTGGTCCCCACACTGCACTAAATCCAGCACTCCTTCACTGTCTGGACTTCTAGCAAACTTTATCCTATGTTGTTTGCCAAAGATGCATGACTCATACAAATCTGTGCCTCTTTCTTCAGGGCTGGGATCATACCTCTTCTGCTAAGTTCAGTGAGCCCACAGTTACTCATATGATCCATCCGATAATGCCACACCAATATAAAATATGCTCCTTCTATGCCGCTGTCAGCACCTCTGCACTATCATTCACCACTGAGCCTTTCATTCTATAAAGATTGTTGCTCAGTCTTCTACCTCTCATCACCACCAAAGCTTTTTTGAAAATTTTCAAGACATCCACTCCCAGCCTGGATACTAAAAGCATAACCCTGCTCCTCCAAGTAGCCTAAAGAAATTAATTTTTTTTTAACTCCGGTACATGTCTGACATTAAATAATGTACGAATAATCTCGTCATACATTTTTACCCTGATAGAACCAACTCTAGCTATTTGGCATGGGTGATCATCTTTAAGGCTGACACTTCTACCATCGGCCTTCTAGTAAGTAGCAAACCACTCTCTATGAAAAGTATAGTGGTACGAGCATGCTGAATCCAATATCTATATAGATCGCACTCTGTGGATCCATCTGATATAACTAACAAGTCTTCTTCATTGCTCATAAAAGCTGTATCATCTTTCTTACTGACTCTTTTTTTTTCTGATCTCAGAAGGGACAATCTCTCCTCAGGTGTCCAAGCTGATGATATTTATAACATTTTAATATCTTTCTCTAATCCTGAGACTTTGACCTACCCTTGGATTTTCTCTTGCCTTCCTCTTGATCTTCCTATCTTTCGTTCATAGCCAAGATCTCAGACTTAGAGTCTTCCTTCCAGATCTTCTCTTTTTGCTCATTTGATCTAAGCACACCAACAACCTCTTCATAGTTTAGGATCTCCTTTCATAAACTAAAATTATTATGAGACCATCATACGAACCTGGGAGATACCATAATAGCAGCAATGCTCGATCCTCTTCATCGATCTCCACATCCAAACTCATCACCTCAAAACACACCTAGTTAAACCTTTGGATATGTGCAACAAGATCTCCCACTTGAACATCCTTAGACTTATAGTTATTTCTTCAACCACGACTTGTTCGTCATGTTCTTCTCCATGTATTTATTCTCCAGTCTCATCCAGAGCACCTTTACCGTAGTCTCTGTGCAAACCTCAAGCAAAACCTGATCGATCAAGTACATCCGAATTGTACTGAAAGTAATTTTCTCCAACTCTTCCGAATCCTCAACACTGATCTTTCTCGGCCTTTCTCTTATCAAGATCTTGTAGATCCTCTGCTGAACCAACAATTTTTTACCCTTTGTTGCCATAAGATAAAGTTCCTATTGCCATCAAACTTCTCAAAATCCATCTTGAATCCACTCGATCCCATGACTTCAAATAAGTCAAGAATAGATTTCTAACACCCTTCTTCGATCGCACACACAGTAACACTATCCTTCAAAGAAGATCTAAATACCCTAGATCCTTTTTTCAACATTTTGTATCACACATCCCTCCATGTAACCAATCTCTACCTTAATCTAGAGACAAATTAATGAAGAAATAAGAAGATTTTGGGTAAAACCTGGTGCAGCAGATCCTAAATGTAGTAACCCTAGATGTCTTCCTTCCTTCCATGCAATACCGCTCTGATACCAATTATTGATAAACTATCCTCTCTCTGACCGACATGGCCATGAAGATTAGCCAAGTAACAAGGAACAATCTCCTAGGATCAACATGGAAGCAAAATAATGGATTCAAGAGCAAAGAGAGAAAAAGAGCATTAGAGTTTTTTAGGAGAAAAGAGCTTTATTCAATGAATTCAGCATCACATACAACCTTGATCTATTTTCAGTATTTATAACTTTACAAAAGGATCAAGCTCTAAGCTATAGAAAAATTTTTCAAAATCCAAACATTCCACATACATAAAATAAATTCGCAAAAACTGAGCCAACCTAATTTCAGACTGGGCCAGCTAACCTGTGACTAGGTTGGCTCAGTCTGAGATTGAGCCGACCCAGTTGTGTACCATGCCAACAGTCTAAAAATATTGCTTTCTGTCTGAATTTTCTCTGAGACATAGCCGACCCAATCCTAAACTAAGCTGGTCTAGTTTCCAACTTAGCCAGCTAAGTCTTAGGATGAGTCAGTCTAGTTTTTTAACTTGCTATCCAGGCTAATTTTCTTTCGACATGCTTCCATCTTTTCATGACCTATCTTCTCATGTTTCAAGACTTGAGAGTACCACTTTTGAGCTCACACGCATAAGGCCGTTGGATAACAAGTGGGAGATTGTTAGATATATGTGCCCTAGAAGCCAGAATTGGCTGACACTTGTAATACACTTCTAGGGGCAAAATTGTAATTTTGACTATAATTAATGAAATGGGTTATTTTCTATCACACATGTGTATTTAGTGTCTGTGATACATCCTTTGAGTTAATGGTAATGATAATTCATATTTTCAAGAGTTGAAAATTTAAGACATGAATAATCATTATTAACTCATAAACAGCTCCCGACCATAGGATCATCACGAGGATGGTGATTGATCCGGAAGGTTGGTGTACGATCGCTTCTCTTTAGTAGATGAGTCTTGAGTCTACGGTGTGGAGACACCGGAGCGAGAGTACAGGTACTCGTTAGAGAACGAGGGCACTGAGCGTGACCACCTCGAGTAGTCATTAGGGAGTCTACCTTCTCGTCAATGACTGACTCGATGCTGCAGTAGTGTGTCTGGTTCTTTGACCTGAGATGCATCGGCAGTTCACCTTGAGGGTGTTATAGTTTGACTACACCATTACTCGGTCTCCTAGCCATATGGAACCCTGAGGTGTATGTTGGCTATGACATGTTCATTGTAGGAACTGGATTGCATCAAGATGGGATCTATCTACCTCGGTGGTAGAGGAGTAGCCCTATGATGATCATGAGAATCAAGTCCAGAAGCCCATGGCCATGGCAGAGTGAAATAATAGAAAGAGTTTCTATTTAGATTTTCACATTGGACTCGAATCGAATGATTACATCATATGACAGAGACTAGGGTTTGACGAGTTCACCTTAACCCTAATCTGATCGGGGCTCAAGATAGAAGAACTGAATCACACAGGTAGCTGCACCAAGAGGTTCGCATTCAGCTCTGATGGGTTGCCACCATATACTGCTAGGTGTCACTGGTGGATTTTGGGAGCAATTAGAATGATTTAGATGATCGATCATTCTAGCTGTTCGAATCAGAAGAGTTCTGATCCATCGAAAGGAGTTTCGATGATGTCTATGATAGAGATCATGACATATCCCATTACCATACAGAACTGAACCTAACTGGGTCACACAAACAAGGGTTTGAATCTGGTGATCATCAATTGAACTGATCTAGTTCAATTGATCTGAATGAGATTCAATTAGGTTCAAGGAAATCGTGCTAGCACTCGATTGAACCTAACGTTCTTCTTTTACTATCATAAATAAGTTGTCCTGACTGAGCCAAAGGAGTTTGTGCTCAATCAGAGGCCTTCATATGGTCTGACTGGAGGTTGTCCAAGTCAGAATAGGTTGTCTTATTTGTAAGACATTACCTGCCATTTTTGGTCACCTGCCATTTCTTGTTCTTTGACTTTGGTCAAAAGTCTACCTTTGACTGGTCAAACGTTGACCATTGACCCTTTGACTTTTGACCACATGTCATGCACCTATTGGAGAGCTGGTGGGGGCCTGTCCCCCTGCCAGAACCTGGCAAGGAGAAGGGCGCACGCCAAGGGTGGCGTGAGCCCAAGTAGGAGGCGCCTAGGAGTCCTTGTTGGACAAGGACTCCACCTCCCTTTTGGATTCCAATCAGAGTTCTACTAAGAATCCAGTTTGACTGGTCTTAGGCACCCTCTAAGGAGGAATCCAGGGGTCTCTATTCCAACCAATCAGATTTAGATCTGATTTCACAAAGGGTTGTGATTGGTTGAGAGGAAGAGGAGTTGGATCACAAGAGGTCTATAAATAAGACCCTGCGCCCAACCCTAATTCCAATGCTATTAGATACGCCCCAAGGCTGCCTCTCCCCTCCTTCTCCACGCCATAGTCTCTTCTCCTCTTGCTCTCCACGTCCAAAAGGTGTTTTGGACTTAGTTTGGTGCGATTCAGATCAAGGAAAGGCGATCAAAAGCAAGAAGGCTGCGCTGCTGCAAAAGGACGACTGCAGATCTTCAAAAGAGTTTTGAAGATCCTCCAGATCAGATCCAGATCTGATTTTTGGAGGTGTGATAGAGAAGAAGAGGATCTCCAGATCCAACCCGAGTGGATACCGGTAGAGGCCAGGCGCTTGCGTGGCTAAGATCCAGAACCTTCCGCTGCAATCAGGATCATCTACAGGGTAATAGGATTACCCAAATCAGGTAAATTGAATTTGATTTAATTTATCTTATTTTATTTTATTTATTAAAATAATAAGAATCAGATCTAAAACATATCAAGATCTGATAGAGATCAAGAGAAAATTTTTGAAATATATCTCTTGATCTAATCAGATCTGGACGAACCTGGACCGGGAAATCAGGATTTCCCTTAAAACTATCCTTTCTCGGACCGGTGTGGCCGCTGGTGATTAACCAAGCAACATGGAATAATCTCCTAGGATCAACATGGAAGCAAAATAATGGATTCAAGAAAAAAGAGAGAAAAATAGCACAAGAGTTTTTCGGAGGAAAAGAGCTTTATTTAATGAATTCAGCATCATATACAACCTTGACCTATGTTCAGTATTTATACTTTACAAAAGGATCAAGCCCCAAGCTCATAGAAAAATTTTTCAAAATCCAAACATCCCACGTACACAAAATAAACCCATAAAAACTGAGCTGGCCTAATTTCATATTGGACCGGCTAACCTATACCATCAGACTGAGCCAACCCATTTGTATACCATCAGACTGAGCCGACCCATTTGTGTACCATGCTAATAGCTCAAAAATATTGCTTTCTATCTAGATTTTTCTCTGAGATATAACCGATCCAGTCCTGGACTGAGCCGGCCTAATTCTCAACTTAGCCGACTTAGTCTCAGGATGAGCCAGCCTAGTTTTTGAACTTTACCACCCAAGCTGATTTCTCTTTTGACTTGCTTTCATCTTTTCATGATCGATCTTTTCATCTTTCCAAGACTTGGGAGCGCCACTTTTGAGCTCACATTCTCCACCTTGGTGCTTTCAAGTCCTTGTGAACTCATCTCTTCTCAGCAAATCCATCCTTGCCACACACATCTAAAAGTTGTCTCTGGGGAGTACCTTCATGAGTGCATCAGATCGATTCTCCTTGGTATGGATCTTCATCAGTTCCACTTCACCTTCCTCCACCTACTCTCTGATCCTATGGTACCTCACATCTATATGCTTTGTGCGTGCATGATAGACTAGATTTTATGTGAACAGCAGAGCACTCTAACTATCACTAAATAGTGTAACCTTGCTCTGCTCCACCCCCAACTCAATAATTAGCTTCCTAGGCCAAAAGACTTCCTTTGTAGCCTTTGTTATTCCAATAACTTGGCCTCTATGGTAGATAAGGCCGTAATTGGCTGAAGGATTGATCTCCAAAGCACCAGTCCACCATACATGCAGAAGAGGTATCCAGTAGTAGACCTCCTTGTATCAAGATCTCCTACATAATTCGCATTTGCAAACTCTTCCAAAGGACTCAAACCTCCATCTTCAAATACTCCTGGCTATCCACCAAACCTTAGTCCCTTGTTCGATGCAGATATCATAATATCCATTTCAATGCTTTCCAGCATTCCTTCCCAGGGTTAGCTATGTATCTACTAACCGTGCTCAATGCATGTGCTATATCTGATCTATAGCAAACCATAGTGTACATCACACTGTCTACAGCATTTGCATAAGAAACTCTTTTCATATATTCTCTCTCCTCTTCTGACTGGGGGCTTTGTAACTTAGAGACGGATATATGGCTTGGTAATGGCGTCTTTACAGATTTGGCTTTCTCCATCCCAAACCTCTCCAGAACTTTCTGGACTTATCTTTTTTATGATAAATGGAGCACTTTTTTGTACCTATCTTTGCAAATCTTCATTCCAAGAATTTTCTCGACTGGACCTAGATCCTTCATCTCAAACTTAGATGATAATGTTCTTTTCAGCCTTTTCACAGCTTACATACTTTTACTGGCTATAAGCATATCATCTACGTACAATAGCAGGTACAGAGCATCCTCCTCATCTACATTCTTGACATAAATATAGCAATCATGTTCACATCTACTAAAATTTAGGCTCAAAATAAAACTATCAAATCTTCGATACCACTAACGAGGGGACTATTTCAAGTCATACAAAGACCTTCTGAGTAAACACACATTTTCTTCCTGTCCAGTCTCCATGAAACCATCTAGCTGCTTTATATAGATCTTTTCCTCCAATGTGCCATGAAGAAATGCCGTCTTCACATCCATCTGTTCCAACTCCATGTTGTACTGTGCCACCAATGACAGCAAAATCTGAATAGATGTATAATGCACCATAGGAGAGAAAATTTTTGTGTAGTCAATCCCTTCCCTTTATGAGTATCCCTTTACTACCATTTTTGCTTTGAATCTAACTCTACCTTATTCTGAAGGTGCCTCTTTCTTTCTGAACACCCACTTTGAACCAATAGGTTGAGCACCTTCTGAAAGATCCACCAGCTGCCATGTCTAATTCTTTTCAAGTGATTCCATCTCGTCCATCATGGCCTACATCCATGAATCATGATCCTCACTCTTTATAGCCTCTGCATAATTTTTTGGATCTCTATTAGCAATGATGAGTGCATAGAAAATAATCTTATTAATGTCATATCTAACTAGTCTCTTGATAGTACGCTAAGATTTATGCAAAGCCACTCCCACTGGCTCATCTCTGCCTGATGTCTGTGGTTGATCCTGCATATCCATCTGAACTACTGGTACTTCATGCCGATCTTCCATTTGAGTATCTTTCCTCCGATCCAGCTCCACCTCAATAGGAACACTCATATACGTGGATTTAGACTGCATGTCATCTATCTCAGACTGGCCACTATTGTTCACCTTTGTCTCTCTAGTTTCATCTATCCTAGACCTCCTCAAGATGCTCTTCTCATCAAAAATAACATCCCTATTGATTACTAACTTCTATGCCTGAGAGTCCCATAGCAGGTATCCCTTGACTCCTTGTGGATATCCTATGAATGTCATCTTTTGAGATTTTGGATCCAATTTGCTCCTCTCGATTGCCTCCATATGTGCATAAGACGGGCAACCGAAGACCTTTAGATAGCCAAGCTCCACCTTCTTCCCACTCCAGACCTTCTCTGGAATGTGTTCGTTCAGCTTATGATGTGGGAATCTATTTATAAGAAAATAAGAAAAAGTTAAGGTATTACCCCAAAAAAATTTTGAAAGTGATGTTTGCAGCTTCAAACTCCGCACCTTCTCGATCAATGTTCGATTCATTCTCTCTACGACACTATTCTGTTGGGGAGTCATCTTCATCATGTAATGACGTTTGATGCCATTTTCCTCAGGGTACCTCCTGAACTCCAGGCTAGTATGCTTTCCTCCATTGTCCGACCTCAGACACTTCGCCTATCTCCTTGACTCCTTTTCTACTTCAGCTCTCCAGGCTCTAAACTAGGCAAACACCTCTGATTTTTCTCTAATCAGATAAACACACACCTTTCTTGAGAAATCATCAATGAAAGTGACAAAATACTTTGCTTCATTTCTAGCTGATACAGGAGCTGGTCCCCACACTGCACTAAATCCAGCACTCCTTCACTGTGCTTGGTACTTCTAGCAAACTTTATCCTATGTTGTTTGCCAAAGATGCATGACTCATACAAATCTGTGCCCTCTTTCTTCAGGGCTGGGATCATACCTCTTCTGCTAAGTTCAGTGAGCCCACAGTTACTCATATGATCCATCCGATAATGCCACAACCAATATAAAATATGCTCCTTCTATGCCGCTGTCAGCACCTCTGCACTATCATTCACCACTGAGCCTTTCATTCTATAAAGATTGTTGCTCAGTCTTCTACCTCTCATCACCACCAAAGCTTTTTTGAAAATTTTCAGACATCCACTCCCAGCCTGGATACTAAAAGCATAACCCTGCTCCTCCAAGTAGCCTAAAGAAATTAATTTTTTTTTTAACTCCGGTACATGTCTGACATTAAATAATGTACGAATAATCTCGTCATACATTTTTACCCTGATAGAACCAACTCTAGCTATTTGGCATGGGTGATCATCTTTAAGGCTGACACTTCTACCATCGGCCTTCTAGTAAGTAGCAAACCACTCTCTATGAGAAGTATAGTGGTACGAGCATGCTGAATCCAATATCTATATAGATCGCACTCTGTGGATCCATCTGATATAACTAACAAGTCTTCTTCATTGCTCATAAAAGCTGTATCATCTTTCTTACTGACCTTTTCTTTTTCTGATCTCAGAAGGGGACAATCTCTCCTCAGGTGTCCAAGCTGATGATATTTATAACATTTTAATATCTTTCTCTAATCCTGAGACTTTGACCTACCCTTGGATTTTCCTCTTGCCTTCCTCTTTGATCTTCCCTATCTTTCGTTCATAGCCAAGATCTCAGACTTAGAGTCTTCCTTCCAGATCTTCTCTTTTTGCTCATTTGATCTAAGCACACCAACAACCTCTTCATAGTTTAGGATCTCCTTTCCATAAACTAAAATTATTATGAGACCATCATACGAACCTGGGAGATACCATAATAGCAGCAATGCTCGATCCTCTTCATCGATCTCCACATCCAAACTCATCACCTCAAAACACACCTAGTTAAACCTTTGGATATGTGCAACAAGATCTCCACCTTTGAACATCCTTAGACTATATAGTTATTTCTTCAACCACGACTTGTTCGTCATGTTCTTCTCCATGTATTTATTCTCCAGTCTCATCCAGAGCACCTTTACCGTAGTCTCTGTGCAAACCTCAAGCAAAACCTGATCGATCAAGTACATCCGAATTGTACTGAAAGTAATTTTCTCCAACTCTTCCGAATCCTCAACACTGATCTTTCTCGGCCTTTCTCTTATCAAGATCTTGTAGATCCTCTGCTGAACCAACAAGTTTTTTACCCTTTGTTGCCATAAGATAAAGTTCCTATTGCCATCAAACTTCTCAAAATCCATCTTGAATCCACTCGATCCCATGACTTCAAATAAGTCAAGAATAGATTTCTAACACCCTTCTTCGATCGCACACCAGTAACACTATCCTTCAAAGAAGATCTAAATACCCTAGATCCTTTTTTCAACATTTTGTATCACCATCCCTCCATGTAACCAATCTCTACCTTAATCTAGAGACAAATAATGAAGAAATAAGAAGATTTTGGGTAAAACCTGGTGCAGCAGATCCTAAATGTAGTAACCCTAGATGTCTTCCTTCCTTCCATGCAATACCGCTCTGATACCAATTATTGGGATAAACTATCCTCTCTCTGACCGACATGGCCATTGAAGATTAGCCAAGTAACAAGGAACAATCTCCTAGGATCAACATGGAAGCAAAATAATGGATTCAAGAGCAAAGAGAGAAAAAGAGCATTAGAGTTTTTTAGGAGAAAAGAGCTTTATTCAATGAATTCAGCATCACATACAACCTTGATCTATTTTCAGTATTTATACTTTACAAAAGGATCAAGCTCTAAGCTTATAGAAAAATTTTTCAAAATCCAAACATTCCACATACATAAAATAAATTCGCAAAAACTGAGCCAACCTAATTTCAGACTGGGCCAGCTAACCTGTGACTAGGTTGGCTCAGTCTGAGATTGAGCCGACCCAGTTGTGTACCATGCCAACAGTCTAAAAATATTGCTTTCTGTCTGAATTTTCTCTGAGACATAGCCGACCCAATCCTAAACTAAGCTGGTCTAGTTTCCAACTTAGCCAGCTCAGTCTTAGGATGAGTCAGTCTAGTTTTTTAACTTGCTATCCAGGCTAATTTTTCTTTCGACATGCTTCCATCTTTTCATGACCTATCTTCTCATGTTTTCAAGACTTGAGAGTACCACTTTTGAGCTCACACGCATAAGGGCCGTTGGAAGGGCCTCTCCCCTCATCTCATCTTAGATTAACGAGGTCTTCACTTTGCTCAAGTTAGGATGAGGTTCTCCTCCTATTCCTAACAGAACAGTAGGAATGCATAAGGGCCATTGGAAGGGCCTCTCCCCTCATCTCATCTTAGATTAATGAGGCCTTCATTTTATTTTCAAACAAAGTTTGGTTGAGTTATTTTCTATCATTATATAATTTTGCACCAAGAGATAGAGATATTGAAAATAGAAAATTTTATTAAAGTAAGATTACTGATAATATATTCATAAGTTCTCCGAATTCTAGGGTCGTGGAAGTGTTGCCCCTCCAAGCTTCTTCAAATAATAAGTTCCAGACCGGACGTCCTCTTTAACTTTATATGGGCCTTCCCAATTTGATAAAAGCTTTTCTTGATCCTGAGATTGTGAATAGTCACTCGTCAAAGTACCAAGTCTCTCACTTTGAATACTTTGCCTCTGACCTTTGAGTTGTAGTAGCGAGCCACTTTCTATTTATAGGCTGCCATCCAAACCCAAGCTTCTTCCCTCTTTTCTTCCAACAAGTCAAGGTTAGCCCTAAGATCTTATGAGTTCTGCCACTCATTAAATACCACAACTCGCATCAACAAAAGTTTGAGTTATATTGGGATGACTGCCTCTATTCGAAAGACCAAGGCGAATGGAGTCTCCCTGGTTGGCAATCTTTGGATAGTTCAATAAGCCCAAAGTATATGATAGAGCTCATCTATCTAAGTCCCCTTCGCTTTCTTAAGTCTTGCTTTGATATCTTGAAGCAAGATTCTATTGGTTACCTCGACCTCACCGTTTGCCTATAAATGAGCCACTGATGTAAAATTATGAGAAATATTTAAGTCATCATAGAACTTGATGAATTTTGCTCCAGCAAACTACCATCCATTATCTATTATGAGGGTCTGGGGCAAGTCGAACCTACAAATAATGGACTTTCAGATGAAGTCCTACACTTTAGCTTTAGTAATCTTTACCAAAGGTTCGGCTTCGACCCACTTTGTGAAGTAATCAACCACCACCAAGAGAAACTTTTGTTGTCCGAATGCCATGGGAAAGGGCCCCAGTATGTCCATTCTCCACTATGCAAATGGCCATGGGGTGCTCAGGAGGGAAAGCTCAAATGTTGGTTGTCTTTGAATGTTTGCATTTCTTTGGCATCGATCACACTTCCTAATGTACTCTATATAATCACTGTACATTGTCGACCAATAGTAATCCTATCGAAGTATCTTATGAGATAAGAACCAAGCTCCCAAATGACTACCGTAGATTCCTTCATACACTTTTCGTAATGTAAAGTCGGCTTCGAAGGATCGAAGGTATTTTAAGAGTGGCAATGAGTACAACCTTTTGTATAACTCACCTTCATAGAGAACATACTGAGAGGCCTGATTTTGTAATTTTCAAGTTTCTTTTGGGTCATGGGGCAGAACTCCATCTTTGAGATAAGTGAGCAGTGGGTTAATCTAGCTCGATTTATGCTCAACCTATATCACTGACTATGGTTCATCCAAACTCAGGCATTTCAAGACTTCAAAGAAGACCCTCTTAGGTAGTTCGATTGGAGCTAGTGTGGCCAATTTAGAGAGAAGGTCGGCCCTGGCATTTTCTATTCTTCAAATCTACTGAATGCTGAAGCTGCTAAAGGTCGGAGTTAAGTTCTTTACTTTCTCGAGATATTTTATCATGCTTTCTTCTCGAGCTTCATAATTACCACCAACTTGTCCGACCACTAGTTTAGAATCACTGTAAGCTTGTAGTTGGTCTGCTTTTAACTCTTTGGCTATCCTTAATCCTGCTATCGGAGCTTCATATTCGACTCCATTATTAGTTATCAAAAACTTAAAGCGTAGTGCGTATTCGGTAATGACTCCTTTCGAGTATACCAAGATCAACCCAGCGCTTGTGCCCGAAGTATTAGATGAGCCATCCACATACAAGGCCCAGAAGCCTTTAAGAAGATTGGCACTTTCTTCATTGGAGCTTGGTTGTACCTATGGAACACTGACTTCATTCTATTCAAGTTTGGCCTCATCCAGAATAGTGCATTCTACTATGAAATTTGGTAGTATTTGAGCTTTGATCGACGATCAAGGTTGGAAGTTGATGTGAAATTCTGTAAGTTCAATTGTCCATTTCATGATTCTTTTGGAGGCATCTGCTCGCTGAAGAACTGTCTTGATTGGTTGATCAGTGAGGAGGGTTATGGTGTGCCCCTGGAAGTAAGGTCGAAGTCTCCAGGCTATAATTAGTAGAGCATAAGTTAGTTTTTTTAACTTAGTATACCTAGTCTCTACGTCCCTCAAAACTCGACTTATGTAGTAGATTGGCCGCTACACTTTTGCCTCTTTCTTGACTAGGACTGTTGTAAGGGCTATCGAAGAGACCGCCAGGTACAAAAATAATTTTTCTTCGAGTTCAACTTGGCCAGTAGGAAAGGTGAGCCGAGGTAGCTTTTGAGTTTTTTAAATATCTATTGACATTTAGTGTCCCAACAGAAGTTCCTAGGCTATTTAAGGACTCAAAAGAAGGGCATACATTGCTCGGCCAACTTTGAGACAAAGCGGTTCAAGGCCGCCACCTTTTTAGTTAGGCGTTGAAATTTCTTTATTGATTTTGGAGCGATCATCTCTTGAATTATCCAAATTTTCTCTAGATTTACCTTAATTTCATGCCTCGACACCATGAATCCCAAGAATTTTCTCGAAGTTACACCAAAGGTGCATTTGGTAGGATTTAACTTCATCTTGTACTTTCAGAGAATGCTGAGGCTCTTCAAGATCGACTATGTGATTTACTGAGGTTCGGCTCTTGACAAGCATATCATCCACATACACCTACATGTTGCGATCAATCTGCTCCTTGAAAATCTTATTGATCGGTGCTGGTATATTGCTCCTGCATTTTTGAGTCCAAAAGGTATGACCCTATAACAACAGAGACCACGGTCAGTAATAAAAATAACTTTTTTCTCATCCTCTGGTGCCATCCAAATCTAGTTATAGCCAGAAAAGGCATCCATGAAAGTGAGAAGTTCATGGCCTAAGGTGCGTCTACTGGTTGATCGATTATAGGTAGGGGGTAGCTATCTTTTGGGCAAGCCTTATTCAACTTCTTGAAGTCTATGTACATTCTTCACCTACCATTCATCTTCTTGATAAGGACCATATTCAAAACCCAGCTTGGATAGGAGACTTCTTGGATGAATCTGGCCTTGAGGAGCTTGTCAACTTCTTCTGCAATTATCTTCTATCTCTCCAGGGTATGGCTATGCACCTTTTTCTTTACCAGTCGATGCTTGGAATCAATAGCCAGACGATGTTCCATAACTTTGGAATCAATTCCTGATATGTCCGTGGGGACCCAAGCAATGACATCTACATTTCTCTATAGAAATTCGATGAGTTGCTCTCATACATTTGCTTCCAAATTGGAGCCGATCTACATCGTGTGCTCCTTATTCCCATCATTCAGAGGGACTGAAACAAGATCTTCCATTAGTTCTCTCCTTTCTTCCATAAGGTCATCCTGAACGTCCAACCCATCGACTGGAAAAGGGTCGGGCTGCTCATCCTTTTATAGGGCAATTGAATAGCAACGTCTTGCCAGAGCTTGATCTTCTCTAACCTCTCTAATCCCATAACTTTTGAGAACCTTATTTTCAAATAATAGATCGACACTACTACCTAAAGTGCATTTAGATCAGATCGACCAAGGATAGTATTATAAGTAGATGGAGCTTTTACCACTAGAAAATCTACTTGCACCCTGGATTGCTTTGGATATCGTCCTGCAGCCATACTTATAGTTATTACACCCTCAACTAGCACTACATCTCCAGTGAAGCCAACCAATAGAGAATTTATTAGTCCGAGTCGGTTATTAGGTATAGATATTTAGAAGAAAGTATCATAAAATAAGACATCAATCAAACTTTTATTATCGATAAGAACGTAGTGTACATCATAATTTGCTATGTTTAAAGTAATTACAACCGCATCATTTTGTAGGAACTAAACTTTTTATGTATCTTCTTTAGTGAAAGCAATGGGCTCCTCAGTTCTCCATCTTTTAGCTGGCCCCTCAGACCCATCGGCCTCCTTCCAACAAAATCTCCCAGAGATGATATTGATGATGCCGAGAGGTGGTCGATCTCCTGGCTGCTCCTCCCTCCTTGGTGGTTCTAGTTACAGCAATGCCCTTGGACAATCTTCCATTGCCTCGGGTCGATGTCGCAAAAATCAGCCCAACTAACCTCGCCTGATAAACTTCTCAATCTCATCTTGAAGCTGAATGCATTCTTCAGTATCATGATCATGATCATGATGGTAAAAATAGTACTTATTTGGATTATGCTTGTCGGAATGAGTGCACATCCTCTCTGATCTTGGCAGTTGCTCCTTGATCTCCATCAGTACTTGAGTTTTTAGAGCATTAAGGGGGCATAGTTGTGGAACCTTCTAAGGGAAGAACTTCTTCACACCCTTCTATCAGGGCTTTTTTGATAACGAGCTCGAGGAGAAGTTTGGGCTCACTTGCACTCATGGAGAGTTTGCAAGCATGGCCAAACTTTATTTTGCCTTCCCTCAACCATAGGCTTGCTAGATTCGCCCACCTGCCGCTCTCTTACGGCTTCCTCATTCTTCAGCTTCAAAGCTTCTTCAGCTCGAAGGCCTCTTCAGCTCGAGCATAGCTTCTGCCCGAGCTAGTAGATCAACAAAATCCCTATGATACTTCTTTTCCAGGGAGAACAGTTGGTCATTCTTCTAAAGGCCATCCTTTAAGATGGCCATGGCAATAAATTGGTCCAAGTTTCGAACCTCCAATGCAGCGGTGTTGAAGTGGTTGACATAAGCTTGGATGGACTCTCCTTTCTGCTGCTTGATGTTGATGAGAGAGTCTGAACCTTGCCTGGGATGTTGATTGCTGATAAAATAAGCCACAAGCTAGTGGCTCATTTGATTGAAGAAAAAGATCGTACCCGACTTTAGTGCCATATACCATTTTTTTGCCACTTTCTTTAGAGTAGATGAAAAAGCTCGGCATAAGATGGCATCTGGTGCGTTGTGGAGTAGCATCATGATCTGGAAGGCCTTCAGATGGTTGATCGGATTGGTGGTTCCATCGTAGCTCTCGAATTAGAGGAGCTTGAAGTTCGACAGAATTGATTCCTGCATGATTCTTTGGGAGAAAGGAGGATCAATGTAGATGTTGTCATAATTAGCTGGGGCAGCATGGTGGGACTCTTCAATCCGTTGATCCATTTTTTGGAGCTTTCGATCAAGAGACTCATCTCGATTATGGATCTCAAAGGATTTTCGACTGTAGATAGGAAAGATCTCTTCTGGAGAAGAATCATGATCGGCATAGGGGCTCTCTGCTCTCTGCTTTTTCTTTTCAGAGGCGACGAGTCTACTAACCCGAGTATGCCTCCTTGGGATAGGTTCTTGACATTCCAATGGAGGGTTTTCTAGCTGGACCGTTGTCGGGGGTTGCTGCATGGCCTGCACCATTTTGGTGAGACCACGAACTTGCTGTACCAGTAGATTAAATTGCTCTGGATCCATCATTACTATCGATGGAGAAGGTTGTGGTGCCGATTATGGTGTTGAAGTAGGTGGATTTGGCTCAGATCTGATGGTAGAAGTAGTGGATCTCTGAGTGGTCATCTTTTTTGGAGGTATTTCTCGAGCAAAAGGGATCAAATTGAGATGGATTTTGCAAGATCAAAAGAAGAAGGTAAACAAAATCGACTGAATACTTTTTTTAGGATAAGGGCTCAGATGAGACCCTTTCTCTAGCGTCAATCCTATTGGTGCAGAATCTGATTGATGCTGGAGTGTGCTGGAGTTGAAGGGGATGAGGCCACTGTCGATGACCTGCAAAATAAAATTCTAACCGAAGTCAGGGATGGTGGCTCCGGCAGGATCCTCCGACGGTCAAGTTAGCTCTTCCAATCAATAGAAATGGCGCACTCAGGTAATAAAAAAATAAAGTAGTAGAAAGAAAAATTAGAGAGCTTAAAGAAAATATATCTGGAGGATTTTTTTTATAGATAAAGTCTGTAACAAACTGATGGTGAAAGTCGTAACCATCTGGTAGTAGGTTGTTCAAGCCATGTGGAGTTTGTTATGGAGGATAGTGTTCGTTATCATGACGTGCTAGTCTGTTAGAATTTAATAGTTGAAGTTCGGATGGAGCAGGCATTGGCAGTGAAGAGCTTCAAGTTACATCAGTTTTAGAGTAGTTTGGACTCCTTTAAGACCACCTGCTTGTATGCTGATTTGTATTAAGCTGGTAGCCGAATTCATGTGGATGACGAGATCCTTCTGGATGATTGGGAGAAAGTCAACTGAAGGAAACTTGTCTGGCGACTGAAAGGAGCTCATTCATCATAATTTCGCCTGGAGGAGATCATCTAGAAAAAGATCGAATGGAGGAACCCGACTGGAGAAGATCATCCGGAAGGAGGATGACCGACAAAGTTCATCCGGTGAGAGCACAATTGAGAAGATCGTCTGAAAGGAGATCATTCGGAAGGAATTCAGAAGAAGATCCACTAGAGGAGTCCGAAAGGAATCCGACTATGGATAGTTTGAAAGGAGATCCACTGGAGGGGGTCTGACTGGGGCATCACTGAGGGAGTTCAAAGGAGAGTTTGGCTAGAAGGAGCCTATCTAGTGATCAGATGGAGATCGACTAGTGAGAGCTTGGTTGGCGGTTGTAGATGACTATGATACTTTTGCAACTCAATCATTTTCTTTGAAGCTCTGTGACTTTCATGAACACCCAAAGATTAATAAACTAGAGACGAGGCTCTTTCGCTCACATATCCAAAGCTCTTGGTATGAGAATGCAGAGGTCCACCACTCTTTATAGATTGTAGAAGTTCATCCAGGAAGGAGGAGTTCTGCCGATTTGGTGTCAATCTAGTGTTGAACAATCTGGATGGATTTTGGTAAGGAGAGAGTCCAAGCAGCTTTAAGATCGATCAGGCTAGACTGCATCATGATCGATCATTTAACTACTTCGAGAGCTACCGCCACTGTTCAAGCTCATTTGGACAAGACCCATGAGGCTCCGGAGGTTCTCAACTTATTGCATCAAGTTGGCCATGTTTGCTATCACTGAACGAGGTCGCCCCATGGCCCGAATCCTTCTCGGACATCGATAGGAAAGGGCTTATCCCTAACAGGTGTTAAGTTTGATGCAATGGATACTAGAAGGATGACTAAAGATGCATTTAATTATGGAGGTAAAAATATGATCTTGATTTAATAACTTCATTAACACTTCATTACATGCCTTTTGGTTTTTATAAGAAGAACCGGCTTCTAGGGCTAAAGAAAACAAGAGTATTGGTTTATAGATCTTGGGTAAATCATCTATTCTCTTCTTTCTTTTGTCAATCTCATTTAAATTGGAATCAACATTAGTATCGATTTTGGGCTCAATTTCTTCTATATGGTTAGTCTCAGTACTAACCTCTTTTTTAAAATTTTTATTTTGGCTAGCATCAGTACTAGCCTTTCTCACCTGATATTGGTATGGGTCTATAAAAATTCTATAACTTTTAAGTTCAGAAATTACTTTGGCATTCTCTAATTGGAGATTCTTAGATAAGACATTGGATTGATAATTAGGTCTAGGTGGTTGGTGGACAATGGGTGGATTGTTTATAAGAATCGGTTGCCTCGATAGTTGACCTAGTTCTCTCCTCATAGTAGACTTAGTTAATTATCCTATTTGAGCTTCTAGCCTAGTGATAGATTGTTGTTGAGTTAAAATCGATTGTTGTTAGATCAGAATCAGTTCTTGAAGTTGATTAAATCTATCATCAACTAGATTGGTCTATTGAGGAGATGGGTATACTGATGGATTATAATATGATGGTTAGGTAAACTGACTAGGCTGACCCCTATTATAGGCATAATTTTGATATTGGATTTGAGCCTGAGTCTGTTGGAGTATCCAAGAAAAATTAGGGTGGTTCCTCCAATCTAGATTATATATATTTGAAAAATGATCATTAACCAGCCACTTGGAGCAGCCTTGTGCAACTTGAACATGTTCCTGGATAAAAGATGGAAATTGTGTAGCCATGAGATATTTACTCACATGATGGGCTAGGCTGGCACAGGTAGAACAAATCTTCTGATAATTAGAGGATGATGTGAATTATGCAGAAGATTGTTGACCTAGGATTAGGAGTTGATCTAATTTCTGGACAAGAAGATCCACTTTATTTATTAAGTTTGTGTCTGCCTTAGAACTTGGTTCTGGATCATAAATTCCTATCCATTTTTGGTAGAAAGATAACGAAGCATGGTTGATTGAGTTCTCACTAAGGATTTCAAACAAAGGTATAGGCTTCATCGTCACTTTTATTCATGAATGCACCTTCACAGGATGCATCTACCATTTATCTATAATGATCTCCTAAATTCTCATAGAAAGCTTGAATTATTTGCTAATTAAATAGACCATGATGTGGGCATTTTCTAAGAAGTTTCTTAAGTCTCTCCCATGACTCATGAATTTGTTCTCCTGAAAGTTGAGCAAATTCAATGATAGCTCGCCTCATAGTATTGGTTTGACCTATGAGATAAAATTTCCTAAGAAATTCACTTTGCAATTCAGTCCATGTTTTGATTGATCTCCCTATTGTGCCAAGCCAGTACTAGACTTTGTCTTTTAATGAAAAGTAGAATAAAATTAATCTAAGGGCATCATTAGTCAAATTTGAATTTTCACCATAGAGTAGATTTCTAAGAATTCATCTAGATACTTATAAGGATCTTCATTGGTGTTTCCATAAAAGAATGAAAGCATCTGAATTATGGTCAACTTGATCTCATAGTGGATAGCATGGATATCAGATAATTGGATACAAGTCGATGGGTTATAAGTAGAAGAGATAAAATATTCCTTCATCTACCTAGATGATTCTTTAAAATTTTCAGCCATTTGATTATCTAATTCAATATGGTTCAGTCATTCAATTTTATAATTGAGTTTAACTAGGTTAGAAAAAATGATCTTCTACTATACATATGCTAGTGTAACCCTAATGTATGGTTCAAAAATTTTTAGATTTTTTTATATTATTTTATTTTTTTATTTTTTTATTATTTTTAAATTATTTTAATTATTTTAATTATTTTATTATTATTTTTAATTTAGTTTAATTTAATTTAATTTAAATTTTATTTTATTTTTGAAGAAAAAAAGAGAAGAAAGAAAGAAAAGTTTTAAAGAAGAGGTCCCAAGGAGTCCTAGAGCTAAGAAGAAAGAGAAAGGGATTAGGGTTTAATTGGGTTTAATATTGGTTAGCAATCAAGCTAAGCAAACAATTCTAACTATGGATTGTCCTAGATCTAGATAGCTCCTAACTGCTAAGATCACCTTCAACTATAAGATCAGCCACTCAATTGGTCAGGTAAGTATCCCTGAGCCACTCAACTAGCTCAGGTTAGACACCAGTCAAACTGACTAATCTTAATCCACTCTAACTTTTAGAGTTTATTATCCTAATGAGCTCGAGTTCTTAGGATCGATGTCTAATTGATTTTAATTTAAAGGCTTAGGTCAATACAAGATGCTGGTTGGTTATTTATGGATCAAGAAAGGATGATCAAATCTCCATCTTATCTTATTTAATAGGTTGTGCCCTTAAATTGATTTAAAGATACACATATACAATCACTTTCAGACAAGGGGTTCTATGCAACTAAATTAGATGCATGAAACTTAATTGAACTTGAGGAGCTTATCATGTCTCCAGTGATCACCAAAAAAAATAAAAAATTAGATTTAATATGATGGATGCTCTATTGGTTAAGATTTTTAATCTTATCATGAAGCTTTTAATTAGGTTTAAGTAGGTATTTTTTTAAATTAATTTAAAAATAAAGTAAGTAATAAAAAAAAGAGAGATTTAAGGTTAGAATTGATCTCACCAAGTAGGATTGGAATCTCCTCCTTGCCCTAATTTTATTCTTTTTCTTCTTTTTTTTATAAAAAAAATAAAAAAAGTTAGTAAGCTATATTTATAAAAAATTAAAAAAAAATAAAAATTTATTTATAATTAATTTATAAAAAAAATAAAAAAAATTAAAAAAAATAAATTTTAATGCCATCCCCAGTAATAGAGCCAAAAACTTAATAAAAATATGATATTATCGTTAAGATACCATATTTATCTATTTAATTTTGACTTCTTAAATAATTAAAAATAGATGGTAAGTAGTGAGTCGAATCAAATCCATAGAGAAGGCAGTATTTTAGTTTTAAAATTTTTTATTTTTATAAAAAAAGATTTTAAAAAAATCAAAATCAAAAAATAGAATTATAAATAAAAAGTAAAAATTAAATAGTGCAGAAAATTAAACTTGATACTGAGATCTACTAGTTAGATCTTAGCATCTACTTGTAATAAAAATAAAGAGTAATAAAATTAAAGTACAAAAATTAAATTATAATTAAGAATAAAGAGCTAAAATTTAAATAGCTAGAAAAGTAAATTTTGTATTAATTAAAGGTTTAGAATTTAAATATATAAAATTTAAAATAAAAAATAAAAGCAGCTAATCTTGATCTTGGATCAATATTGGCATTGAGATGGTGTAGAAGATAGCTCTTCTTCATAGCATCCGTTGTCTTGAAACAGTCTCTAACCCAAGCATGGCTCCCACCCTGGACCAAACTCCTTCCATGATGGAAGACAACTTGATTTGAAGGCATGGGATCTTATTTATAGATATTGGAGGGCTGGAGATTCTTGCTATAGGCAATATGGGACTAAAAAAGAGTTTGATCAATAAATATGGAAGAAATCAAAGTGAAAATTAGATTTAAAATAGTACTGGATGCATCCTGCTCTTCTAGATAAAGTCTGGCTATCAGATCTTCATCAAATGATCCTAAAATCATCAAAAATCAAGTTTTAAAAGCCTAGATCAAGTCAAAAATAATTTTGGCCATTGGATCAAGCAAATGGATGGTTCTGGGCTAGCAGATCATGTCAAAAATTATACTAAAATTCTTTTCCCAGTCAGATTGAATACCAGCCATTGGATCGCGCCTGATGATGAAGTTTCGACCGTCGGATCATGCCTGGGTGCCTTGATCACCATCGGGATGAATGCTGGCCATTCGATCAATGTTTGGAGCTCTCAGAACTATCCGATCACATGCTGGAAAGCTGGCTAATTTGAATCAAATCAAGAATTAATGATAGCCATTGGATCAAGATCGAGAACATCCTCAACCGCTAGATCGTGCATGTACTATTCCTATGGACTCTATAGATCGATCGCATCGAAGACCGCAACCAATTACCGCCCAACTTTGCCACTTGAAATGACCAAAATGCCTTGTAAGTCATGATAATTTTTTTGTAAATCTCTTAAGGGTCATGGTCTACCACGTGGCAGCATGTGATTTATTGCCTTCTGCTGAGCTAGTGGTCCATGCCTGATTTCATGGACCGACGGGCTAGCTTATATGGCTGAGCTGGCTTGGATGGTATGTCGGTTGAGTTGGAATGCGCTAGTTGAGTCGAATGCGGTGGCTTGCCTGGGCGCGCCAACTTGGCTGGATGAGCCGACTGAGCCATTTCATTTTTTTTAAATTTTTTTTCTTTGAAAATTCATATCAAGTCCGTTTCAACTCCGATTTGCTCCAAACTTATTTCATTATGATCAAAAAAATAAGCTTTTTTTATTAATAAATATATTTTCTAAAAATAATAAATAAAAATATTTAATTTTAAAAATAAATATAAATTAATTAATAAATTAATATTTTATAGGTGAATTTATGATACTTATCAAGGACAGACATGTAGCAATCCTAGATGCCATAAAAGCATCCCATTGAATGAAAAGTGAGGATTTTTAAATCTTTCTTACTCTTATGACAGGACGGTCAAGAGAAATGCTCCAATTAGAAAATAAATTTCTACTATAACTAGAACTAGATCTACAGCATATATCATATATATGAACTTAGATCTATTCTAAACATGCTTTGCATACATCTGATGTATTAATTTCATATTACATCTCATGTAATAAATCAAAAAATATTTTGGTCTCATCAAAAATAATTTCAAATGTAAAATAATTTAGATCTAGAATCTAGAATTGCAGCTCTGATATCAATTAAACGAACTATAGGATTGGTCTAATCGGATCAGGTTTAAGTAGCAAAATTTTAAAAATTTTTTGCTAATCGGATCAAATCTGAGAGGTTCTCATATTTGATTATTAAATCTAAAACAAAACATGCAATGGGATATCGAAATACCACCTATTTGCGAGTAAATAGTTTACTCGCTACGATGATCTGATTGCTGTCCCGAGATCCGACTTGAGCCATGCACGTGTCTGGCCTTTACCAGTATCCACTCAGATTAGATCTGGAGGTCTTCTCCTACTAGATCTAATCTCTAAATATCAGATCTAGATCTCCTAATTGTACCTTCGATCTGATCTCCAGCAGCAATCTGATCGACACACGATCGAAAACTCCTTTGACTTGAACTTGCACTGACAGTACCTCGATACTTAGAGGACTGATTGGCCCAACTCTTGGAAGTGGGAGAGAGGGACTAGAGGAGAGAGAAGAGGCATAGAGGAGAGGAGCAGAGCTTGGGTGTTGGGTAGTGGAATAGCCAAACACTTTGGCCAGGTCCCTATTTATAGAGAAAGCATAAAACCTAGAGTCCTAGGGCTTCTCAAACTTTAACCAGATCAAACTTTGAGAAGCAGAAGGACTCCTTTCCCATTCCCATGCACCCCTTTAGATTTTCAGTTCATTTTGTCACAGAAAATGGGAGGAAGGCATGTGCCACCTTATCAGATAAGGTGGTTTGGCACCAGGGACTCTCTCTTCAAAGTTTGAACTATTTCAAACTTATTTTTAACACGTTCTAACTATTTTAAACAAGCCAACAAACCTTTTACCCATATCCTCTAGTGGGTGCATGCCAAGAGAGAAGTGGATGTGCACCCCTAGGTTTCTCTCTCCAGGAAACATCTAGGGGGGGTGCACCCTAGAGAAAAATAGGGGGCACACGCCCCTCTCCTTTCTTACTTGCACATGACTAAGTCAAAGGTGGGGGCACCAACTCTTGGTGCCTTCTTATCCTGATCCTTTCCATTTGAGATCAGGATAAGGCCTTATCTGAGTTGGCACCCTCTTGTCCTGATCCTTTCCATCTAAGACCAGGACAAGGCCTTATTTGACCAGGATAAGGTCCAATCAGTTCAGGACAAACCCATACAGAATTCTTGGATGAGCCAAATCCAATTTGACTGAGTCCATACTACTCAAGAAATCCATAGGAGGAGAAAGTTAAGTTCAATCATGTACTAGCATGATTTTCTTAAACCTAATTGGATCTAATCCAAATCAATCAGACTCAATGAGTCCAATTAATGACATCCAGATCCAAATCCTTATTAGTGTGACCTAATATGTTCAATTCTGTATGGTAATGAAATATGTCATGATCTCCATCATCGATATTATCAAAATACCTTTCAATGGACCAAAACTCTTTCTAATTCATCCAATTAGAATTATCAATCATCAAGATAATTCTAATTAGTTCTATAATCCATCAGTAACACCTAGCAGTATATGGTGGCAACCTATTAAAATTGAATACGAATCTCTCGATGCAGCTATCTATGTGATTTGGTTCTTCCATCATAAATTCCGACAGGATTAGGTTAAGGTTATCTCGTCAAACCCAATACCTATCATATGATTGAATCATTTGATTCGAGTTTGATGTGAAATTCTAATAGAAACATCTTTCTATTATTCCACATTGCCATGGCCATGGGTTTTAGGACTCGATCTCATGATCATCATAGGCCTACTCCTCCTATACTGAGGTTGATAGATCCTGTCTTGGTGCGATCCAATTTCTATAATGAACATGCTATAGCCAATATATACCTCAAAATTCTAAATGGCTAGAAGATCGAGTTAAGGTATAGTTAAACTATAAAATCCTCAAGATGAACTATCGATGCACCTTAAATCAAAGAACTAGGCACACAACTGTAGCATCGAGCAAGTCATCGACAAAAAGGTAAACTTCTTTATGACAGCTCGAAGATGGTCACATTCAGTATCCTTATTCTTAACAAGCATCTATACTCTCACTTTGATGTCTCTACACCATAGATTTAAGATTCATCTATTCTAAGAAAGTAATTGTATATCAATCTTTTAAATCGATCACCATCCTCATGATGATCCTATGATTGAGAGCAGTTCATGAGTTAATTATGACAACACATGTCTTAAATTCTCAACTCTTGAGAATATGTGTTATCATATCTGTTAACCTAATAGATGTATCACAGACACTTAATACACAAATATGATAGAAAGAATAACCCATTTTATTAATTAAAAATCATAATTATAATTATGCCCTTAGAAAATATTATAAGTATCAGTCAATCTGACTTCTAGGGCATATATCTAACATGTGAACGATGAAAAAAAGTTTTCATAAAATTTCACATATAAACTCGAGTCGATTAAATATTGTAGAAACCAGATCTAGTGTAACATCCCATCCCTAACTAGCTACGGGTAATAGTGCCACACCCCATCCTTATCTAAAGATTAAGGGGATTTCTAAGCTGTTGCTAAGCTACAATATCATTTAAATATGCTCACCATAAATATCTCAAATTCCTCCTCAATTAGCATTTAAGCTCTTAATCTACTAAAGCAATATCTTAACTTAACTCAATAATTCACATAATCAACTTAGGTCTCCATTCATAAAACCATACTATATACATTTTATACAAATCACTTAAAATATAACAAACTTAACAATTTCTAACTTAACTATTTTAATTATATAATAGATCTCAAAATACATCACTTTACAAACCACTATCATAACCACACTTCCACTACTAGAGGTGCTGATACACCAGTCGATATGAACTTTAGAACTATGCTACTCCAAAACTACAAGATAGAAGATTGAGGGGTGAAACTTAGGGAATTCTCAATGAGTATAAATTCATCTAACAGTGAAGAAAACCAGATAGCCATAACACTTATAATATCATGTATATCATGCTAATAATATGCTTCTAAATAATTGCGTATCAACACCAATAAATCATATAAAAGACTTTTATGAAACACAAACAATTACTTGCAATATGCTGTTAATAAGCTTTCAAACATTTACAATTCCATATAAATAGCTTTCACATAGAAGATACTTCTAAAATACAAATCAAATCATTTACCTTTAACCACACCATAGTAATACACAACCATGTGTGAACCATTCAAGTGAATAACCAACTTTTCTTTACTCCGACAACATACTTCTATAGGATTTCTTATGAGCAGCCTGTCTTTTTCCAAGGATAACACACTCTCAAGGCATCCCCACAAGCAGCCTGTCAAAGTACTATCAAGACAACATAGATTTTATTTAGACAACACACTATTATAAGCAGCTTGCCTTTTCACCCATAAGACAACACACTCTCAAGGCATCCCTACAAGCAGCCTATCTAAATTACCATCACCATCAGAATAACACACTCTCACAAGTTATACCATTCCCATGAGCGGCCTATCCTTAATATCATTGGAACAACACACTCTCTAGGTACACCATTCTTAAGAGCAGCCTACCCATAATAACCACATCATTAAGCCTTACGGCACATAAACAAAATTCACCATGCAAGAGATGAAACCACCTAGGATATCACTGTATAACTTATTTACAATTATCAAATCCATATAAGAGTTTACTGAGAAGCATGTTTAATCACTAAAACTATGTGTACATATACTTGCTTATGAAATACACAAAAGCCATTCAAAAATTATTCCTTATTTCAATGGTTCTCAAACCATATATATGGAATCAAAATAAGTTGTAGAGTATCAATAGAACATCTTGCTTTTTAAATAATATTTTTACTTAACAAAGTACCATGAAAACACCATGGATAGATAGAAATCTACTCACCCCCAATAGGTTACTAGCTAAATGGCTTATTCAAGCACCTGTTCAACTCTTATTTTTTTCCTCAAACTATTAAACACTGCTATTACAGAACCAGCTCTTTTCTTCTTCTAACAACAGAAATTGTTCTTCCTTCTAATCAGTTTACAAAAAAATCATTCCTTTTTTCTATTGAATTCTCCTTGATTTTTTATTGACACATGACCTTCCTCAGCTCTCTTCTCTTCTCTTTTCTTTCTGAATAGCTATAGAACTCGGGACAACCTAGAGAAGAATCGATGACCTTTATTCCAGGAGAAATAATAGAATTGCTAGGTGTCACCCCATCAAAAATCCAATACACCTCTCTCTCTCTCTTCTAATTATGTGGCACAACTCAAGAAAGTCAACTATTAAGTTATTTCTTCAAAAATTTATTTAAAACATCACTTTTAAAGCTTCTCGACCCGCACCGCTCTTCTGTTCCTGCTGACCGATCAGCTTGAACTCAAATCGAGCTGGCACTCTCAGAAAAATAGATTATGCATCACTATAACCTAATACTCGGGCCGGCTTGATTTTACTTTGGGTCAGCTCAAATTCCAGAGTTTCAGAAATTAACTCTAGAAACTCTATTCATAGCTTTACTCAATTCTTAGCTTATTTATATTTTTTTTTAAGTTAATATCCATTAACTTTAAAATAAAATATAAATAAGAAATACCCCCTACCTGAAATCAATAAAAATATCAGAAAAGTTGAAATTCTTAAGAAGAAACTAAAATTTGGATTCTAGTTTAAATTATCCAAACTCAAAATTTTTATAACTTTCTTATTTCTGAACAAATAGGTCAAAAGATCTTCAAAATTCATTAAAATAATTTTATAGCTCACCAACATCTAAAGATCAATTACCAAATTTTTTATTTCAAGAAAATACATATTTTATATAGCTTTCCATACAGGTGCTAGCTTTCAGACTTAGAAAATTTTCAAGATTCGTAGTGACAGATAGTCATAATCTATACTTTAAAACTATTACATCTACTAATATTACTTTGAATATCTTTCAAGATGTCAATATCACACATACTTGAATAAAAAATCTTTTAATTTATCATTTTGCTTGTTCGAAATGTTACATCTAGGATTTCAAGGCTAGATCTTAAATTTTTTTCAAGATCAGGCAGTAAAAGACTTAAATAAATCAATATTTACTTATAAAACCAAAGAATATCCTAGATCTAAGATTCTATTACATGATTATGGCATGAGATTAAATCAAAAATTAAAAATATAAAGAAAGAAGAAGTGTTAATCATATCAACATAGATGCACACTAGATCGGAATCATATGAATAATAGGAGATCAGATCTTTATTACCTATACAAGTTAGATGTTCTAACTTACTGATCCAAGCTTGAGGATGATGCTCCAAGTCACACACACGTCCAGCCTCTAAGAGATGTCCACACAAATCCACAAACTTCAATCAAAAGTCTAATGCAGGAAATTAGCATAGTATGCTAGTACTGTGCTGATTTTTCTTCGATGATCAATCCGGTGCTTTCTTCTTCAAGACTTAGATACTCCAAATAATTAGAAGAAAGAGAAGAGATTTTAGATCTAAGACACTCTCAAAATAAAAATCTCAAAAGTCGAGGAAAAAGGATGAATGAAAGAAATCCTAGAAGAAGACTCTCTTCTTCTTCTTTCTTTTCTCACCTAGACACCTAGATTGGTATCTATGAAATTTTCATGCTCCAATATTTTTTTCCTAATTTTTACATGCCCCAAAGATCTCTTAGTGGTCTAGAATTCATAAAAAAATCAGTCCAAAATTTATTTTAAATATTGAGATATGGAAGAGTCTTGTCTAGGCCAAATACCTAGACAAGGTAGATCCAAAAAAGGCAACTAGTTGGGGCGCCCAACACTTGGGCGCCTCCTCCTTTCTTTATGCCATGGACCACCAGGAATAAGTGCACAAAATCCTCCTCTTTTTCATAAAAAAAGATAGAAAAATCAGGGATGTGGGCAGCACAAAGCAAGGAGGAGTTTTACGTGCTTAAAATTATATCTCATAGGATTTAAATCAAAACCAAGTCCTAGTTTGACTTGGTCCATAACCAAATGCCATCTAAAGAATAAGAAAAGGCTATGGGCATGTGTGAAGGCCTGGGAAAAGATTTTTCCATGTTCCAAATCAAAGAGAAGGGGCATGGGGGGTGTGAGGGGTCAATGGCACAAGGAATAGGGAGTCCTAATCATATTATAACTCCCATTTTAACTTGGTCTAAGTGATCTATGAACCAAATTAAATTAGAATTTATTTAACCCAATTAGAATAGATCTTAGTCCAACTAATAACCTAATTAAATTAAATAAAATTATATTTAATTTTAATTAAATTTTTAATCAAATTAGAGATTAGTTCAATCAAATCCTAATTGAACTAGGATTAGTTCTTTCTTGCAATTGGCTTATCCAATAAATCAATTGAACTTGATCCAATCAAGCCCAAACTAAATTTAAATAAATTATATTTAATTAGACTTAATCTCAGCTCTCTGGCTTAATCAAATTAAGTTAATTAGCAATCAAATTGCTAATCCATCCTCCTATAATACTTGCACTAGGTTAAACATCAATCGTATTGATTATTTAACCTTAGAATGATTCTCAATCATTGATCAACCATTTAATCGGATCATGAACTCTAATGTGTGTGATCCCATAGATCCAAATCTAAGCTAGTAGCATAGAAATAAATTTCTATACTAATCAAAATGATCATCTAGTAATGATACTCGATGGCTGGATAAGTCGAATGTGTAGAACATCCTTAGAATCCATGTGGATTTAGTTTTTATATTTCCCATTGAGCAAAATGCTTGTAGGATACCTCAGAGTTCAACTATCAACTTTGATTAGGCTATCCACATTGTATTTCAAAATATCAAATCCATCTCATGGATTATCCTGGCTAAGATTTTGCTATATTGAAATACAGTGATACATTCTTCTCCAACTCTTGGGATGGTCAATCCCATCTTGATCAAATACTGACTTCATAAGTACTTGATTGTGCCCAAAAATTTTTCGTTACTAAATTAAAAATTTAGTTAGTTTGGTACTAAAGCATAGTGAGTTGCTTGCAAGTTACTGAGGTGATCTCAAGTCTAAGAGACACTTATACCTATATCCCATCAAAGACATTCTCAATAGTAGAATGCTTTGGAGTTGATCACGTTCGGTGATGATATATCCCTATATCTTGTTAGATGCATGCCCTAAAAGCTAGATTGGCTATCACTTGTAATACACTACTAAGGGCAATTTTATAATTTTGATTATAAATTAATAAATAAATTATTTTCTATCATAGTATATTTTTAAAAGTGTCTGCGATACATCCTTTGACTTAACAAAAATAACAATTCATATTTTTAAGAGTTGAAAATTTTATTGAAAAATATGTCCTAAAGCCAATCATCTAAAAGGTAGATAATTAGAATTAGTATATCAATTATCTAATAATAATAGTTATTTGGCTGGCTCATCATAAAAATTCTATCTTTCTTAAATGAACTCCTAAATTATGATGAAGTTCTTAGAACCACAATCAATCGATAAAAAAGGATTTATCAGATAGTTCTTAAATTGCTCATGATCAAATAATAAGTTATTAACAAGGATAATAACTTATCAAATGTAGGTCGATGTATGCCATATGCATTGGTTGTTCTCGTAACCAAATGGTATGGAGATACTGGTATGGATGAGATGTAGGAGTACATCTACACTGAATGTGATCAATGTAGCACTCTACTGTCAAAAGTAGCAAGCTAAGACCAATGGATATAAGTATCCCTCTGACTTGAGATCACCATGGTGACTTATGAGCAACTCACTATACTTTAGTACTAGACTTTCTGTATTTTTAATATAGGTTTGAAAGATTTTTGGATATAGTCAAGTACTTATAAAGTTGGTGTGTGAGTCAAGATGGGATTGACCACTCCTGATTAACTTCAGAAAGAGAATGACTCGCTGTGTTATAATTTAGCAAAACCTAGGCCTGGGTAATCCTCATGAGGTGTCACCGAATTTGCAAAATTTTGAGATACAATAGAGATGACATGTATGAGTGTTTGATAATATACTCAAAGTTATCTTGAGCATTATTGGTCATAGGAATGAATTATATGGTAACCATGGGCCAAGGTTCTAAGAATGTTGCTTTGCATACATTCAACCTATTTGGACGTCGGAAATCATTGCTAGATGATAACTTTGATTAGTATAGGAATTGATTTCTATGCTACCGACTTAGGTTCAAACCTATGGAGTCACATATATTAGAGCTTGTAATCTGATCAGATGGTTAATCGATGATTGAGAATCATTTCGAGGTCAAACATTCAATGCGATTGATGTTTGACCTAATGCAAGTGTTGTAGGAGGATTGATTAGCAATTGGATTGCTAATTGGCCCAATTTGATTGAGCAATTGAGTTGAGATCAAATCTAATTAAATTAGATTCAATTAAAATAAGTATAGACTTAATTGGGTTGAGTTCAATTGGTTTATTGGATAAGCCAATTGCAAGGAAGAACAATTCTTTGTTTGACTAGGACTTGGGTGCACCTGATTAACTTAGAATTTAAATTAGATTTAAATCTTAATTTAATCTAATTTAATTAGGCTCCTAGTTGGACTAGGATTATCCTTAATTAGGTTGTATTTAATCTAGTTTATATAGGATTTAAATTAGATTTAAAATAATTTTGACCTACTCAAACAAGAGGAGTCATAGTTAGACTGGGACTCTCTCTCTCTTTTTTCTTGCACCTAAGAGCCCACGCCCACCTTAATTAATTCTGATCTTTACGTGAATTATTCTCACATCCAAGAGGCTTCTCCATGCCCCTAATTCAGATTTTTGGGAGTTTGTTTTGACTTGGTCAAAACTAGAAAGAGTTTGGGATTTATTTCCTACTTGTAAGAGTCCCCTTTGACCAAATCTCTTCCTTCTTATTTTGGATTCCTCTATTCACGCTCTCCTTTTGTGTTCTACCCCTTTTTCTTTTTATTTTATGCATGATAATCAATGGTTACATAAAAAAATAAGTGGGAGGCGTCCAAGAGTTGGATCCCCCATAGAAGTCCTCCTTTGATTAGGTTTTGACCAGGTTTTGCAATATAAAGGGGATGCCTCTTTCTTTGACCATAGAGGATATGATAAATTTCAAAAAAATTATGAAAAATCAGAGGAAAATGAGGAGAAGGCTTGGAGGATTTATGGCACCAAGATTCATGGAGAAGAGCCTTCAATTAATACATCAAAGATTGATATCTTGAAGAGACAAGGTAAGAGAAGATTGTCTTCTCCTATATTTTTCTTTTATGTTTCTCTCTTCCTATTTTTTTATAATTTTTATATGATAAAAATCTAAGGTAGAGAGAGGGTTTGGATGTGGGGATGAGTGCTCCATGTTGTTGGGGCATGGTGTTAATTTTTGGACATGATCTAATCATGTCCTAATGCGAGAAGAAGAAGAGAAGAAGGTCTTCTCTTAGGATTTCTTTAAGAACCCTTCTTCTTCCTTTTTTATAAAATTTTTGTATGAATAAAATCAAAAATCTTAGATCTAGAAACTTAGAAAAACTCTTAGAGGAGAAGGTCTCCTCTTATCCTAGCATAGAGATGTTTTCAGGACATCAACCGTTGATGTCCTGAAGGAGAAGATTTATCTTCTCTTAGGATTTATTTTTTTTTAATTTTACTTTTTGATTTATGGGAGATCTAAGGGTTGGATTCTTTCTTTATTCCTCCTCATGTTCTTCATCTCTTTGAGTGTCCAAGAGATCCGAAGAACATGTATTTGATTAACCATCAGGAGAGATTCATGAGAAGCTAGCACTTCGAGCGAATCTTCGTTTGACAAATCTCCAATCTGTGTTGCAGATTCGTGTGGATCACCTATAGAGATCTGATACTTATGCGGCTCTAAAGATAACAATAGATTTTACCATGGAGTTCTTGACCTGCATAAAGGTAAGAGATCTGATCTCTTGGTGACCTAGATGCGATCTAGGGTTAAATCTAGAATTATTCTAGATCTAGATATTGATATGATCAATACTACTTATGATTAATTTAATTTTATATTTATATATATATCATAACATATTATAGATCCTTGATATAGAGTTTTATAATTTGATTATATGCATATTATAGATTAAATAGTTTAATCTATGTCTTCCGCTACTCTGTATTTTGAAAAAGTATTGAAATCTATGCATGAAACCCTGCATGTTTCTCAACAGTGGTATCAGAACATCTAAATTCTTTTATAACATGATCATGTTTGAATTAGATTAAATCTAAAAATTAAAATTAATTAGAGATCACACATACTACCATAAGATTGTCCTATTATAAGGTTAACCCCTTACAATGAAAAGATTATCCTAGTATGTGCTGATCTGAATCTAAATTATGAATAATTTAGATTAGATCTAAGAAAATTTATGATTAAATTTTTTAATTTAAATCTAAAATTAGATAGATATTTGATCTATTTTAGATTATTTAGATTAGATCTAAAGAATATCAGGATTGCACATACTATCATAAGGTTATCCTACTATAAGGTTTATCCCTTATAGTGGAAAGGTTGTCCTAGTATGTGCTAATCCGAGAAATCTAAATCATAAATATGTTAGATAAAATATAAAGTAATTTATGATTTATTTTTAAATTTTAAATCTAATTTTAAATGGTTATAATATGATCCACATGATATGTTTTATGTTTAGATCTAGATCCTCTTATTGCATATGTTGATATATAATTTTTGTTTTGAATCTAGAATATATATGTATGACATATTTATTTTATAGAATTTAAATTAAGAACTTACTTTTTGTGAAACCCTAGATTTGAAACCCTAGAACATGATCTAAATAATCAAATAAATCAAATCTAAAACCATATATTGAATATGATTCAATGTAAACTATTTACAATTTAAAAATATTTCAAATAATAAAATGAAAAACTAGTTCTAAGGTTCCATAAACCCAAACTTTGAACTTAATTGAGAATTAAGTGATTGTTTAGGATCTAGGTTTATGATTTAAAGATTCTAAGATAATTTCATAAAACTTGGGTTAAAGGTTAAATGGGTTAGTTTTGATCAGGTCATTAATTAGGTTATACCTAGGATTAGATTAAATATGAACTTAGTTAAGAAATTGATCAAACATAATTAATAGTTAATTAGGATTAGGTCATTTCTTTTCTATAGATCAATTTAATAGTTGTAGTTGATCAAAGTCTATATATCTAACAAATGGACCTAATCGTGGCTCAGTGGTCGAACCTGAGTCTTAAGATAGACCAAATCAAAACTGATAAACCAATTGGTGCCTAAGGTAAGTCTGATATTCTAGACTAATGATTTTTAATTGGCAGCCCACTTACCTGACCATTTTTTATGGTGTCCAAGGCAAGCCTTGGCAGACCCTTCCACCAATCTCACATACCTGACTAATGTGGTTAATCAGATTTCGATTAGGTTGCTTATTGATTCGAGCTAACCCATGTCACATAGGAAATCAGTGAGACTAATTTCATTCAGTGAGACTAATTTAGGTGCCCATGGATCAAAATTGATCATAATCCTCATCAGTGACTTGTGAAGTCAGTGGGAGGATCTGACTTGGTGAAGTCAGTGAGAGCAAATTGATCCATATCCTTTTTATCCTTAAATCATTAATAATTTAAATTTTCTAAAATTATTAGGTCTTTAAAATAATGAAGTTATGGAGATAACCGAGTCATAGCCTTCTATTAAGGTGTTTGATAATGAGTCCATTAACTCAATAATCATTGGAGGCCCATAGGCCTGATGCTTGTTGACTAATGGAATTATCATTCATCATATAACGATTTGGATGTGTCTCTCTAATGGTGGTTAGGTTGACCAACCATAGTTGGGCTTAATCATTCGTTAGTTAGATGCACCAAGTATGCTCATGTTAATGGTTGGATCTAACCGGATCCTTACAGTGGAGGCCCTAGCCTATTGATTAGATTTTTGGGGCAAAATTAAATTACTAAAAATTATTTGAAGAAATAATTAGTTATGAACCTACCCTTAGATGTACATGGGTTGACCAACCATAGTTGGGCTTGTGTGCAGTCTATGTGGATTCTAGTATCTCCTAGGAAATTAAAGTAGTTCTCCGAGTTGGAGGTAGAGGCTACCAATTCGAATAAAATAGTGGAAGAACCTTTAAACTAAAGTCCAAATCTTTAGGCTTAATATAATTCATATACTTAGGTCAATGTTCTCTTTTCTCAAATTAAGGCTAAACCCTAATTGCTCCTATCACTGTTAGACGTGGTGACTTATGGGATCCAACTTCGATAATTAGTATCGAGAGTGCTTCTAAGCTCAGTCAAAATAATTAGTCCAAGGTTAACCAAAATCAGGCATAGTGCTTCTAATGTTAGAAGCAGGATCATAGAAAGAAGAATTGTCTTGCTTCACTTGATCATAATAGGCTGAACAAGAGAAAGGAGCAAAAGTTGCTCATTAAAGATGTTATATCATAACACCTTAAATTTTTTTTATAAATAATTCTACTACATGGGTATTAGATGTCGGTAGTCTTATGCAATTTGTTGCAAAGACTACAAGTAAGTGGGATATTTAAAAATGATGAGAAATACCTGAACATTGGGGATGGAAGTCTTGTTTCAATCCTAGCTTCAGAATTTATCAAGCTTATTTTTAATAGATGTCATTTTGAATGATTATCACTATTGCCCATCGTTTATAATAAATGTGATCTCTGATGGCCTTTTGGTCAAAGATGGTTATCATTTATCAATAAAGAAGATTGCTGTGATATTATTATGAATAATATTACAGTAATACATAGATAATAAAGAAATAACATTTAATATTTATACAGTCTGTTAAGTGTAATGTACACACCCAAGTTAGATTATGTCATAGATATCTATCTTTGGCATTATAGGCTTAGTCATCTTAATAAGAACAAGATAAACGAGTTAGCTTGAAAGGAAAACCACGACATCAATGATTGTGAATCATTGATAACCTTTGAATCTTTTCTTCTTGGAAAAATGACAAAGTCATCTTTTATTGGAAAAGGTGAAGGAGCCGATAAAGTTCTAAGTCTCGTACATAGTGATGTATGTGGACTTATGAACTTAAGTGCCAAAGAAAGATACTAATATTTCCTTATAGATGACCTATCTGAGCATGGATGCATCTGGCCTAAATCATTTGAAATGTTCAAATGATTCAATAATAAAATAGAAAAATAAATTGAAAAGATATTAGAACTCTTCGATCGGATCGAGGAGGCGAATACTTATTCAGTGAGTTTTGACATATCTAGGAGAGAATTAGATTTTCTCTCAAGTGGATTTCTTTTTAGAACACAATGTATCTGAAAGAAGAAATTGAACTTTGTTAGATATGGTTCAATCCACTATAGAGTTCGCTTGTCTGCCTATTTTAGGATTGTACTCTTGTGGCTACTAGTTTTACTTTGAAAAAGATTCTAAGTAAATCTATCACATAAATTCCATATAGGATATGGATCAGACATAGATCTAGACTCTCTCACTTTCAGATTTGGAGTTGATCAATCTATATCATATATTTGCACACAGATAAACTTGGATCCTGATCTAATAAGTATTTAAGTGTTATTAATTCTATTATGCTAAAGAGCATAAGATGTTCATCAGCAGTAGGGCATTTCTTTTAGAAAGGAGTTCCTTAAAGAAGGAACTGATGCCTATCAAGTTGAACTTGAAAAAGTTTGACTGGTAGAAAAGAACCGACATAATCTAGTAAACCTATAGAACCTAATTTGATCAGATCAAATCTGGAGCCCATTAAAGTATCATCTTCAAGAAGATTCGATAGAGTACCACATCAGCTGGATAGATACTTCAGTATCTAGGTCCGAGATGGTGATCCTGTTGAGCTCGATGAGAACAACAAGGATCCGATCACCTATAGGGATACAATACAGTGATCTGACTCTGAGAAGTGGCTTGGAGCCATATGATCCAAATTGAAGTCCATGAAAATTAATAGTGTATGGACACTAAATGATTCACCTGAAGGGATAAAATTCATTGGGTGTGAATGAATTTTCAAAAGGATCAGAGTAGCGCAGACGAAAAAGTAAATTCCTTAAAGTTCGTTTGGCTATTACCTCAAAATTAGAACATACATTTTGAACGTATGCCTTTGTTATGAACAAAGATAAATCCTGCATTTGTAATTGGGCAAAATATTCTATAGTGTTATTCCTTGTATTGTCTATGGATGAAATTCTCTTAATCGAGAATGGCATCCCAACATTGCAAAGAATAAAGATTTAGCTGCCATCTTATTTTTCCATGTACATGACCAGACATGGTATACTTACTAGAGGTAGTGAGCAGATACCAATCTCATCCAACTGAGAGCCACTAAAAGATTGTATAGACAATCCTTAAGTATTTGAAAAATACTAAGATTCAATGACTCAAATATGGAAGTACTGACTTAAAATATGTGGATATTTTAATTTCAGTCAGAATAAGATGACAACAAGAGAATGTCGGCTCATACCCTAATTGTAGGAGCAATCTGCTGGAAAGGTTCCAAGCATTCTTTAGCCCATTCAGTTAGTGATGTAGAGACATCGTGGCATATGATGCTGCCATGTAAGTTATATAGTTGCTGAGGTTCATTAGCAGGATGGGAATGGCACCCTCCATAGATGGTCCAGTCCTATCGTAGCACTGGAGTCATAGCTCAGGCTAAAGAATCAAAGGACCAGCATATTCTACATCGCTGTCAACTTAGATATTAAATCTGGATGACATCAACTTTTGAAAGATCGATGAAAAAGGAGAACTTGACTGACCCATTTGCTAAGGCCTCGAAACTAAGAAGTTCTATGAACTCAAGTGAAAGATAGGATATTTGATATCATTCTGATTGGCTTTAGTCCAAGTAGGAGTTATTGAAAAATGTATCCTAAAGTCAATCATCTAAGTGGTAGATGATTAAAATTAGTATATGAATTATCTAATAATAATAGTTATTTGGTTGGTCCATCATAAAAGTTCTATCTTTCTTAAATGAACTCTTAAATTATGATGAAGTCCTTAGAACCACAATCAATCGATAAAGGAGGATTTATCAAATGATTCTTAAATTGTTCACAATCAAATGATAAGTTATTAACAAGAATGATAACTTATCGAGTGTAGGTCGCTGTATGCCATATGCGTTACTTATCCTCGTAACCAAGTGGTGTGGAGACACCGGTATGGCATCCAAGTGAGATGTAGGAGTACATCTGTACTGAACGTGATCAATGTAATACTCTACTATCAAGAGTAGCTAGCTAAGACCAATGGATATAAGTGTTCCTCCGACCTAAGATCACCATGGTGACTTACGAGCAACACACTGTACTTTGGTGCCGGACTACTTGTATTTCTAATATAGGTTCGAAAGATTTTTGGGTACAGTCAAGTACTTGTAAAGTCGATATGTGAGTCAAGATAAGATTGACCACTCCTAATTAACTTCAAGAAGAGAATGACTCGCTGTGTTTCAATTTAGCAAAACCTAGGCCTTGGTAATCCTCGTGAGGTATCACGAAATTTGCAAAATTTTAAGACACAATAGAGATGACTTGTATAAGTATTTGACAGCATACTCAAAGTTGTCTTAAGCATTATTAGTCATAGGGATGAATTATACGATAACCATGGGACAGGGTTCTAAGAATGTTGCTTTGCATACATTCAATTTATCCAGACGTCAAAAATCATTGCTAAATGGTAACTTCGATTAGTACAAAAATTAGTTCCTATGCTATCAGCTTAGGTTCGAACCTATGGAATCACACATATTAGAGCTTGTAATCTGATCAGATGGTTAATCGATGATTGAGAATCCTTTCGAGGTCAAACATTCAATGCGATTGATATTTGACCTAATGCAAGTATTATAGGAGAATTGATTAGCAATTGGATTGCTAATTGGTTCAATTTGATTGAGCAATTAGGCTGAGATCAAGTCTAATTAAATTAGATTTAATTAGAATTAGTTTGGACTTAATTGATTTAAGTCCAATTGGTTTATTGGAGAAGCCAATAGTAAGGAAGAACAATTTCTTGTTTGACTAGGACTTGGGTGCACCTGATTGACTTAGGATTTAAATCTTGATTTAATCTAATTGAATTAAACTTTTAGTTAGACTAGGATCATCCTTAAATATGTTGCATTTAATCTAATTTAAATAAAATTTAAATTAGATTTAAAATAATTTTGACCTAGTCAAACAAGAGGAGTCCCAGTTGGACTGGGACTCTCTCTCTCTCTCTTTTCTTATGCCTAAGAGCCCACGCCCACCTTAATTAATTTTGATATTTATGTGAATTATTCCCATGCCCAAGAGGCTTCTCCACACTTCTAATTCAGATTTTTGAGAGTTTGTTTTGACTTGGTCAAAACTAGAAAGAGTTTGGGATTTCTTTCCTACTTGTAAGAGTCCCCTTTGACCAAATCTCTTCCTTCTTGTTTTGGATTCCTCTATCCACGCCCTCCTTTTGTGTTCCACCCCTTTTTTTCTTTGTTTTGTGCATGAGAATCAGTGGTTACATGAAAAAATAAGTGGGAGGGGCCCCTTAGAAATCCTTTGACTAGGTTTTGACCTAGTTTTGCAATATAAAGGGGATGCCTCTTTCTTTGACCATAGAGGATGTGATAAATCCCAAAAAATTCATGAAAAATTAGAAGAAAAGGAGAAAAAGTCTGGGAGGATTTTTGGTGCCAAGATTCAAAGAGAAGAGCCTTCAATTAAGACATCAAAGATTGATGTCTTAAAGAGATAAGGTAAGAGAAGATTGTCTTCTCTTATATTTTTCTTTTATGTTTCTCTCTTTCTATTTTATTTATGATTTTTATATGATAAAAATTTGAGAGAGAGAGAGAGAGAGAATTTGGATGTAGGGATGAGTGCTTCAAGTTGTTGGGGCATGGTGTTAATTTTTGGATATGATCTGATCATGTCCTGATGCGAGAAGAAGAAGAGAAGAAGGTCTTCTCTTAGGATTACTTTGAGAACCTTTCTTCTTCCTTTTTTATGAAACTTTTGTATGAATAAAATCAAAAATCTTAGATTTGAAAACTTAGAAAAAATCTTAGAGGAGAAGGTCTCCTCTTGTCCTAGCATAGAGATGTTTTTAGGACCTCAACTATTGATGTCCTGAAGGAGAAGATTTATCTTCTCTTAGAATTTATTTTTTCTTAATTTTATTTTTTGATTTATGGAAGATTCAAGGGTTGGATTCCTTCCTTATTTTTTCTTATGTTCTTTATCTCTTGGAGTGTCCAAGAGATTTGAGGAACATGTATTTGATTAACCATCAGAAGAAATTCACGAGAAGCTAGCACTTCGAGCGGATCTTCATTCGACGAACCTTCGATTTATGTTGCAGATTCGTGTGGATCACCTATAGAGGCCGGACACTTGTGCTACTTTGAAAACAACAATGGATTCAAACATGGAGTTCTCGACCCATGCAAAGGTAAGAGATCAAATCTCTTGGTGACTTAGATGCAATCTAGGATTAGATCTGTTAAATATATGTGCCCTAAAAGCCAGAATTGGCTGACACTTATAATACACTTCTAGGGGCAAAATTATAATTTTGACTAATATCAATAAAATGGGTTATTTTCTATCACATATGTGTATTTAGTGTCATGATACATCCTTTGAGTTAATGGTAATGATAATTCATATTTTCAAGAGTTGAAAATTTAAGACATGAATAATCATTGTTAACTCATAAAATGCTCCCGACCATAGGATCATCATGAGGATGGTGATTGATCCAGAAGGTTGGTGTACAATCGCTTCTCTTTAGTAGATGAGTCTTGAGTCTACGGTGTGGAGACACCGGAGCGAGAGTACAGGTACTCGTTAGAGAATGAGGGCACTGAGCGTGACCACCTCGAGTAGTCATTAGGGAGTCTACCTTCTCGTCAATGACTGACTCGATGCTGCAGTAGTGTGTCTGGTTCTTTGACCTGAGGTGCATCGGCAGTTCACCTTGAGGGTGTTATAGTTTGACTACACCATTACTCGGTCTCCTAGCCATATGGAACCCTGAGGTGTATGTTGGCTATAGCATGTTCATTGTAGGAACTGGATTGCATCAAGATGGAATCTATCTACCTCGGTGGTAGAGGAGCAGCCCTATGATGATCATGAGAATCAAGTCCAGAAGCCCATGGCCATGGCAGAGTGAAATAATAGAAAGAGTTTCTATTTAGATTTTCACATTGGACTCGAATCGAATGATTACATCATATGACAGAGACTAGGGTTTGACGAGTTCACCTTAACCCTAATCTGATCGGGGCTCAAGATAGAAGAACTTAATCACACAGGTAGCTGCACCAAGAGGTTCGCATTCAGCTCTGATGGGTTGCCACCATATACTGCTAGGTGTCACTGGTGGATTTTGGGAGCAATTAGAATGATTTAGATGATCGATCATTCTAGCTGTTCGAATCAGAAGAGTTCTGATCCATCGAAAGGAGTTTCGATGATGTCGATGATAGAGATCATGACATATCCCATTACCATACAGAACTGAACCTAACTGGGTCACACAAACAAGGGTTTGAATCTGGTGATCATCAATTGAACTGATCTAGTTCAATTGATCTGAATGAGATTCAATTAGGTTCAAGGAAATCGTGCTAGCACTCGATTGAACCTAACGTTCTTCTTTTACTATCATAAATAAGTTGTCCTGACTGAGCCAAAGGAGTTTGTGCTCAATCAGAGGCCTTCATATGGTCTGACTGGAGGTTGTCCAAGTCAGAAAAGGTTGTCTTATTTTGTAAGACATTACCTGCCATTTTTGGTCACCTGCCATTTCTTGTTCTTTGACTTTGGTCAAAAGTCTACCTTTGACTGGTCAAATGTTGACCATTGACACTTTGACTTTTGACCACATGTCATGCACCTATTGGAGAGCTGGTGGGGGCCTTGTCCCCCTGCCAGAACCTGGCAAGGAGGAGGGCGCACGCCACCCTAGGCGTGTGCCCAAGTTGGAGGCGCCTAGGAGTCCTTGTTGGACAAGGGACTCCATCTCCTTTTTGGATTCCAATTAGAGTTCTCCTAAGAACCAACTTTGACTGGTCTTAGGCACCCTCTAAGGAGGAATCCAGGGGACTCTATTCCCACCAATCAGATTTAGATCTGATTTCACAAAGGAGTTGTGATTGGTTGGGAAGAAGAGGAGTTGGATCACAGCTTAGTCTATAAATAAGACCCTGCGCCCAACTCAAAATATATAATGATTGAATCACAATTCCCCATGCCCCAAGGCTGCCTCTCCCCTCCTTCCTCCATGCCAAACCACTCTTCTCCCTCTCCTCTCCACGTCCAAAAGGAGTTTTGGACCTTGGTTGGTGCGATTCAGATCAAGAGAAAGGCGATCAAAAGCTAGAAGGCTGCGCTGCTGCAAAGGACGACTGCTGATCTTCAAAAGGAGTTTTGAAGATCCTCCAGATCAGATCCAGATCTAATTTTTGGAGATGTGATAGAGAAGAAGAGGATCTCCTAGATCCAAGCCTGAGTGGATACCGGTAGAGGCCAGGCGCTTGCGTGGCTAGATCCAGAACCTTCCGCTGCATACAGGATCATCAACGGGTAATAGGATTACCCAAATCAAGGTAAATTAAATTTGATTTAATTTATCTTAATTTTATTTTATTTATTAAAATAATAAGAATCAGATCTGAAATATATCAAGATCTGATTAGATCAAAGAAAAAATTTTTGAAATATATCTCTTGATCTGATCAGATCTGAACGAACCTGGACCGGAAAAATCAGGATTTTCCTTCAACTGGTATCAGAGCCAAGGTTCTAAAAGTGTTTAGATCTGATTTTAAATTTATTTTAATTAGAAAATAAAGTGATTTTAGATGTCACATGAGATGTGATCAGATCTGAAATCAGAAAAAAATTAAAATTAAATGATTTGGATCTAAGATTAGAAAATATGCATGACTAGTTCTAAAATAGAATAGTTCTATAGAATAGTCTTGCATGTTTTTGATTTAATTTGATTAAATCATATTTTAGATCTATTTATTTACTATTTTTTGATATTATAATGGTTATAATAACATCTAAAAAATAGCAAATAAAAATTATTTAATTTTAAATATCATATGAGATATGATTGATGCATGTCTAGACTAGTTGTAGAATAGTTCTACATAATTGTCTAGATTAGAATTTATTTTGATTAGATCAATTTAAATCTAATTTTTTAGATTATTATGAGATAATTTAGATCTGAAAATATGCATGATTTGATACATGAGATGTATGCAAAATATGCCATGATTAGATCTAATTTGTATATGAGATATATGATATAGATCTAAAACTGTTTTGTAGTATTGCATGTTCCTGATTAAGGCGTTCCTCTTGGCCGTCCGGTCATAAGAATGAAGAAGGGTTTAAAGGCCCTCTCTTTCCATTCGATGGGGTGTTCTTATGATGTGTAGGGGTGCTGCGTGTTCGTCCTTAATCAGAAACCCAAAACTTACTTTCTGCAAAACCCTAGATCCTGAAACCCTAGGATTTATTGTGCATATTTTGTTTATGAACCCTACTTAATTAAAAATTAAGTTTATGGAATATTAATTAGGTCTAAAATTGAGAATTTCAGATCTAAGACATATTCATAATACTGGGTTCGGGCTTGGGTAGCTCAATTAGGTCTAAGCGGTTGATCAAACCGAATCAAGAGTTGGTTAGATGGGATCAACAATGCTTAAATTGACCAGCCTAATAGGATTAAGTCTGGGTCAAGATCGAGTCACGATCAAGCAAGACCTAATTAGGCTCAGAGGTTAGAGTCTGGATTGTAGGCTAACCCAATTGGTTCTGACTCAACAATTTGGTGTCTAAGGTAAGTTTGGCACATACGACCGACTGGTTTTTAATTGGAAGCTACTCGACCTGAATGCATTCTTGTACGAGTTAATGGCATATTCCTTCCACCGGTCTCACTTACCTGGCCATATCTGTTGACACAGTTCTGATCTGAGGTGGTCAATAATCCGAGCTAACCCATGCCACTAGGTTAGTCATAATTGTTATGACTAATGCCAAGTCTAGTTTAATGAGACCTGAATCAATTCTCCCTAAGAAAAGATTAAGTCTGAGGTCTTCCACCATTGTAGATGTGCGGGCCCTTCCCGGGGTTGATTGTTCTCGGCTGGATACAGTGGCTCAGTTGCACCGGGAAGATGCAACCATGTCTATTAGGCATTGGATGCTATGGGCTGGAGGATGAGTTGGGCTCAATATTTTGGATACGGTGAGAGACTCAATTAGGAACCCAGTCTATGCAAATGGTGGGTCTGACTTAACTAAGGAGTGGATCAATATTTCGGATACGGTGAGATTCATGAATTAGAGACCAAGTTTGGGTGCACCATGATTAGAGAATCATTGAACAAGAGTTGTTCACTCATTGGCTAACCCATCACCAATAACTGTTAGGTGAGGTGATGAGTCAGTTGGTGAGACCGCACCACCCACTAGAAATCATTAATCATGGAGATTTTTGCATCTCTACAGAGGGAGTGTAGGGATCCGAGAAAATAGTGGGAGCTAATTTGTTTAAAAATAAAATTCCTAAATAAATTGGTCAAGTCAAAATTACAGTATCTAACTAGAATCTTTGACTCTCTACAGGAAAATGTCTGCGTCCAACCCATTGGCACGTATCCTGGACACACATAGACTGACTGGACCCAATTATAAAGATTGGCTCAGGAACTACAAAATTATTTTGGGTTTCGAGAAGTTAACCCATGTTTTGGACCAGGACCCTCCCACCTTACCAGCCCGTCCATCCACTGAACAGAGAGCGTCTCTGGAAAAATGGATTAGACGAAGATAATAAGGCCAGATATTACATGTTGGGCTCGATGTCTGATGAGCTCCAGCGCCAACATGAAGATATCGGGACTGCTCGCCAAATGTTGGCTCACCTGCAGGAGATGTTTGGTGAACAGAGTCGCGCAGCCAAATATCAAGTCACGAAATGACTTTTTAAGGCTAAGATGCGTGATGGGCAGTCAGTCCAAGATCACTGTCTGACAATGATCAAGGACATGGAAGAGCTTGAGAAGCTCGGTGTGAAGTTGGACTTGGATCTGCAGAATGATATTATTCTGCAATCCTTGACTGATGCATATGGGCAATTCATCATGAATTACCACATGCATAAACTTCAAAATTCCTTGGCCGAATTAATGAATATGCTGGTTACCGCTGAGCTTTCTATGAAAGGTTCTAAAGGCTCAGTTCTTGCTATGGAACGGACTTCTTCCAAAAGAAAGTCTTATGGAAAGAAAAAGAAGTCTGTGAAAAAGCAAAAGGTGGAAGGATCAAAGAAGAAGAAGGCAGAGCCGAAGAAAAAGGTCGATGTCAAAGGAAAGTGTTTCCATTGCAACAGCGACGGCCATTGGAAGCGGAACTGCCCTACTTACCTGGCCACCCTGAAGAACAAGAAGGAAGGTCCTTCTGGAGGTATGCTCGTTATTGAGTCTAACCTTACGGTTTCTTCTGCATCCAGTTGGGTGCTTGACTCTGGTTCTAGTGCTCATCTGTGCACTTCCATGCAGGGTCTTGAGGATAGCAGGAGGCTGAGGGATGGAGACATGATCCTACGCATCGGTAATGGAGCAAGAGTTGCTGCAGTAGCCGTGGGAACATACCCTCTTCGATTACCATCTGGTTTAGACTTAGTTTTAAAAGACTGTTATTATGTGCCTGCAGCTAGCAGGAATTTGATTTCTGTTTCATGCTTAGCACAAGAAGGTTATGTGATCACCTTCTTTAAGGACCATTGTAACATTCTTTATGAAAGAAATAAAATTGCAAATGGTTTCCTTATTAATGGTCTTTATCAGCTACATATTGATGTACCTGTTTCTAACTATCGAGCAAAACGTGAATGCCAAACGACCTAGGGATAGTCCAAACGACAGATATCTATGGCACCTGAGATTAGGTCATATAGCAGAAGATAGGATTCAACAAATTGGAGAAAAATGGGCTATTGAGTCCATTGACTTTCGAGTCATATCCAACTTGTGAATCTTGTCTTCAAGGCAAAATGACTAAACTCCCTTTTGTTGGACATGGGGAGAGGGCCACAGATCTCCTTGCCCTAGTACATACTGATGTGTGCGGCCCATTTGATGTGCCGGCTAGAGGCAATTTTGTCTACTTCATTACCTTTACCGATGATCTGTCTAGGTATGGGTATGTGTATCTTATGAGACACAAGTCTGAAGCTTTTGAAAAGTTCAAAGAATTCAGACATGAAGTAGAAAAACAAACTGGAAAACCCATTAAGGTTCTTCGATCAGATCGAGGAGGTGAATACCTTAGCCAAAAATTCCTAGACTATCTAAAGGAAAATGGCATAGTCTCTCAATGGACTCCACCAGGAACACCTCAACTCAATGGGATTTCAGAACGGAGAAATCGGACTCTATTGGATATGGTTCGATCCATGATGAGCTTCACAGACCTCCCTGATTTTCTTTGGGGACATTCATTGTTAACTTCAATTTATCTACTGAATAGGGTTCCCTCTAAAACCGTTCCTACCACACCGTATGAGATATGGCATGGTAAGAAACCAAGTCTCTGAGTCATCTCAGAATTTGGGGTTGTCCGACTTTCTGTGAAATGTATCCTTAAGTACTTTGAGAAGAACTAAGGATATGATGTTGGTCTTTGGTAATGGAGAACTCCAAGTCCAGGGATACACAGACTCGGATTTCATGTCCGATATAGATGATCGAAAGTCGACATCTGGAGTCTGTTTGTGTGCAATGGTGGTGCTGTCAGCTGGAAGAGTTCCAAGCAAACTGTGATAGCAGATTCCACCATGGAAGCAGAATATATCGCTGCATCAGAGGCTGCGAAGGAAGCATTCTGGTACAAGAAGTTTGCTGCAGAAATTGGAGTAATGCCATCAGATGCCATTCCTCTATACTGCGACAACAATGGCGCCATAGCCCTTGCTAAGGAGCCGAGGTCTCACCAGAAATCCAAGCACATTGAGCGGCGATACCACCTCATCCGCGATTACCTCGAGAAGGGTTACGTCGAGGTCAAGAGAGTCAACTCCACAGATAATGTGGCAGACCCACTTACAAAGCCGTTGGGCCAGCAGAAGATCGAAGCCCACCTTGAGAAGATGGGACTTAGACTTGTAGCCAATTGGCTTTAGGACAAGTGGGAGATTGTTAGATATATGTGCCCTAGAAGCCAGAATTGGCTGACACTTGTAATACACTTCTAGGGGCAAAATTATAATTTTGACTAATAATCAATAAAATGGGTTATTTTCTATCACATATGTGTATTTAGTGTCTGTGATACATCCTTTGAGTTAATGGTAATGATAATTCATATTTTCAAGAGTTGAAAATTTAAGACATGAATAATCATTATTAACTCATAAAATGCTTCCGACCATAGGATCATCACGAGGATGGTGATTGATCCGGAAAGGTTGGTGTACAATCGCTTCTCTTTAGTAGATGAGTCTTGAGTCTACGGTGTGGAGACACCGGAGCGAGAGTACAGGTACTCGTTAGAGAACGAGGGCACTGAGCGTGACCACCTCGAGTAGTCATTAGGGAGTCTACCTTCTCGTCAATGACTGACTCGATGCTGCAGTAGTGTGTCTGGTTCTTTGACCTGAGGTGCATCGGCAGTTCACCTTGAGGGTGTTATAGTTTGACTACACCATTACTCGGTCTCCTAGCCATATGGAACCCTGAGGTGTATGTTGGCTATAGCATGTTCATTGTAGGAACTGGATTGCATCAAGATGGAATCTATCTACCTCGGTGGTAGAGGAGCAGCCCTATGATGATCATGAGAATCAAGTCCAGAAGCCCATGGCCATGGCAGAGTGAAATAATAGAAAGAGTTTCTATTTAGATTTTCACATTGGACTCGAATCGAATGATTACATCATATGACAGAAACTAGGGTTTGACGAGTTCACCTTAACCCTAATCTGATCGGGGCTCAAGATAGAAGAACTTAATCACACAGGTAGCTGCACCAAGAGGTTCGCATTCAGCTCTGATGGGTTGCCACCATATACTGCTAGGTGTCACTGGTGGATTTTGGGAGCAATTAGAATGATTTAGATGATCGATCATTCTAGCTGTTCGAATCAGAAGAGTTCTGATCCATCGAAAGGAGTTTCGATGATGTCGATGATAGAGATCATGACATATCCCATTACCATACAGAACTGAACCTAACTGGGTCACACAAACAAGGGTTTGAATCTGGTGATCATCAATTGAACTGATCCAGTTCAATTGATCTGAATGAGATTCAATTAGGTTCAAGGAAATCGTGCTAGCACTCGATTGAACCTAACGTTCTTCTTTTACTATCATAAATAAGTTGTCCTGACTGAGCCAAAGGAGTTTGTGCTCAATCAGAGGCCTTCATATGGTCTGACTGGAGGTTGTCCAAGTCAGAAAAGGTTGTCTTATTTTGTAAGACATTACCTGCCATTTTTGGTCACCTGCCATTTCTTGTTCTTTGACTTTGGTCAAAAGTCTACCTTTGACTGGTCAAATGTTGACCATTGACACTTTGACTTTTGACCACATGTCACGCACCTATTGGAGAGCTGGTGGGGGCTTGTCCCCCTACCAGAACCTGGCAAGGAGGAGGGCACACGCCACCCTAGGCGTGTGCCCAAGTTGGAGGTGCCTAGGAGTCCGTATTGGACTAGGGACTCCATCTCCTTTTTGGATTCCAATTAGAGTTCTCCTAAGAACCAACTTTGACTGGTCTTAGGCACCCTCTAAGGAGGAATCCAGGGGACTCTATTCCCACCAATCAGATTTAGATCTGATTTCACAAAGAGTTGTGATTGGTTGGGAAGAAGAGGAGTTGGATCACGCTTAGTCTATAAATAAGACCCTGCGCCCAACTCAAACATATATAAATGATTGAATCACAATTCCCCACACCCCAAGGCTGCCTCTCCCCTCTTCTTCCATGCCAAACCACCTTCTCCCTCTCCTCTCTACGTCCAAAAGGGTTTTGGACCTTGGTTGGTGCAATCTAGACAAGAGAAAGGCGAGTAAAAGCTAGAAGGCTGCGCTGCTGCAAAGGACGACTGCTGATCTTCAAAAAGAGTTTTGAAGATCCTCCAAATCAGATTCAAATCTAATTTTTGGAGACGTGATAGAGAAGAAGAGGATCTCCAGATTCAGCCTGAGTGGATATCGGTAGAGGCCAGGCACTTGCGTGGCTAGATCCAGAACCTTCCGCTGCATACAGGATTATCAACGGGTAATAGGATTACCCATATCAAGATAAGTTAAATCTAATTTAATTTATCTAATTTTATTTTAATTTCTAAAATAATAATGATAAGATCTGAAACATATCAAGATCTGATTGGGATCAAGAAAAATTTTTGAAATATATCTCTTAATCTGATTAGACTTGAACGAATCTGGACTGAAAAATTAGGATTTTCCTTCAAGATCTAGAATTATTCTAGATCTAGGTATTGATATGATCAATAGCACTTATGACTAATTTAATTTCATATTTATATTTACATCATAACATATTATAGATCGTTGATGTAGGGTTTTGTAATTTGATTATATGCATGTTGTAGAATAAATAGTTTAATCTTGGTCTTTCGCTACTCTATATTTTGAAAAAATGTTGAAATCTATGCATGAAACCCTGCATGTTTTTGAACAAATTTAAGACATGAATTTTCATAATTAACTCATAAGCTGCTCTCGATCGTAGGATCATCACGAGGATGGTGATCAATCCAAAAGGTTAGTATACGATCGCTTTCTTAGGATAGACGTATCTTTAGTCTATGGTATGGAGACACCAGAGTGAGAGTACAGATCCTTGTTAGAGAATGAGAGCACTGAGCATGACCACCTCGAGTAGTCATAAGGATGTCTACCTTTTCGTTGATGATTAACTCGATGCTACAGTGGTGTGTTTGGTTCTTTGATCTGAGGTACATCGGCAATTCACCTTAAGGGTGTTATAGTTTGAACTCGATCTCCTAGCCATTTGGAATCCTGAGGTGTATGTTGGCTATAGCATGTTCATTGTAGGAATTAGATTGCATCAATAGGGGATCTATCTATCTCGGTAGATGAGAAGTAGCCATATGATAATCATGAGATTGAGTCCATAAGCCCATGGCCATGGTAGAGTGAAGATGATAGAAAGAGTTTCTATTAGTGTTTCATATTGGACTTGAATCGAATGATTAATTCATATGATGGATATTAGGTTTGACGAGTTCATGTTTATCAATTTAATCTGACTTCATAATTAAAAACACATAGATAGCAATGAGTTAGGTCGAATCCACAGGAAAGATAGTGTTTTAGATTTGAAATCTATGATTTTTGAAAAAAAAAAGAAAATGATTTGAAAATAGAATTTGAAGTTAAAAATTAAAAATTAAAATTATGAAGTAAAAATTAAATTATGCAGAAAAGTAAACTTGATACTAAGATCTACTAGTTAGATCTTAGCATCTACTTATAGTAAAATAAAGAGCAATAATTAAAGTATAGAATTTAAATTATAATAAAAATAAAGAGCATGAAATTAAAGAGCATAAAAATAAATATTATATTAATTAAAAGGTTCATAATTTAAATACATAAAATTAAAAAAAAATTTAAAATAGGCCGATCTCTAATCTTGGATTGGCATCGGCAGAAAGATGGTATAGAAGCTCAGCTCTTCTTCTCGGCATCCTTTGCTTTGAAGTAGCCTCTAATCCAAAATCTAGCTCTACCCTATACCAAAGCTTCACCTTGACTGAAGATCTGTTGATTTCTAGAGGCCTGGGGTCCTTTTTATAAGTGTTGGAAGGCTGGAGAATTTTTCTGTAGGTAATGTGGGACAAAGAGCCTTTTTAATCATCAAAATAGAAAGAAATCTGAGTAAAATTTGGATTAAAATAGCTCTAAGACAAATCTGGTAAAGTTTGGTGAAATCTAGCCATTCAATAGGAATCCAACGGACCAAAAATCATCAAAATCGGATGTATATCGACCTAGATTAGGTTGGATTAAATTCTGGCCGTTGATCGCAAGTTGATGGAGAAAATCTGATCACTGATCATGCATTGGGTGTCCTGATCACCGCTAGGAGCATTCTGGACCATTGGATCTAAGTTAGATGTGACCACTACCATCCGATGGTGATCCGCATGAAGTCTAAAGCTGAATCAAAGTAGAAAATTTTCTCCATCATCCGATCTTGACCGTAATTAACCCGATCCATCCGATCGCACTTTTACTATTCCCATAGATCACATGGATCGTCTACACCGCACACCACAACTAATCAGTGCCTCTTGTCATCGAGTGAAAAGACCAAAATGCCCTGTGAGCTGCGATAGATTTTCTATAAATCCTTTAAGGATCTTGGTCCGTCACGTGTCGCTCCATGATTCATCGGTTGTTGCTAAGCTGGTGGCCTACGCCTGAATCACGGACCAACTGATGGCTTCTATGGCTGAATCGGCTTTGATGGCTTGGCTTGGCTTGTGGAATCAGCTGAGTCATTTTCTCTTTTTATTTTAATTTTTTTAAAAAAATTCATATCTAGTCCATTTTATCTCTGATTTGCTTCAAATTTATTTCATTGTGACCAAAAAAATAAATTTTTTTATTGATAATAATATTTATTTTTTTATTTTTATTATTTTTAATTAATTTTTTTAATTATTTTTAATTAATAAAAATATTAATTTCTTAAAATTATGTATAAATTAATTATTAATTTTTAAAAATAAATATAAATTAATTAATAAATTAATATTTTTATTGATAATTTTATGGTACTTATCACACCTTCCAACTTAAGCTTTGCTCATCCTCGAGTAAAAAAAGAATTTAGTTTTAGATATCTTTTAACTTTAGAGTTTTGAATTTTATCTAAGCAGTTTTCAAAATAGCTAATAATATTCAGTAGAATATAAGTGAGTTATATCATTAAAATATTAATATTTACTAATAAAAATTAAGTAAAGAATATTAAATTTTTTTGAACTTTTTCTAAATCATCCTACCTTTATCTTTGATTTGTCTAAACTTTCATATGGGCAAGAGTATTGTCACTTCCATCCTTCATTTATTAAACCTTTTCTTATTCACATTGTCCACTTTTTGATGCAAATATCATTGCTTGCTTAGGCAACGAGATCTGATTACTTGGTGGAAAATCATTTTTTTTTTAACATTATACTGCTATTTTGTGTCATAATCCCTTAAGCTTTCTATTTGATTCATGTAGCGAGTCTTGGACCAATGACTTTCAAATCAATTGCCTTTAGGGTACTAGATATAGAATATCCCTCGAACTTACTAGCTCGAATCAAATAGGCTACGAGTTAAGACTAGCTTTATAACGAGCTTCTTTACCCTTCCTACCTTTTGACGTAAAACTCAATGCTTGCTTAGGCAAAGAGGCCCGGTTACTCAATGAAAAGTACTTGAAAACTATTTTATTAAAATAAATTTTTTATATGAAGAAACGTATAGTTACCCTACACAAGCCCCTCAAAAGAAAAACTTTTTATGTTCTAGACTTAACTCTTTATTGAGTTTTTTTAATACTTGATCCCTTAATATCTCATAGATTCTCTGATATGTGCATCAATTTTCTTTTAAAAATGCTTAGTTTAATTTGATTCTTAAGCATAATTAGATGTCTAAATACTAAATACTAATTTTTTTGATAACTTAAAATTTTAAAATTTTTATTATTCTTCTCCCCAACTTAATCGATATTGTCCTCAATAGAGAAGAAAAAATAAAGGATGTAATAAAGAACATGAAAGAATACACCTGACTTAATATATTTGGTCAGGCATATGCCTTTAAAAATTTAAGATTAAACTTAAGAAAACTAAATATTGGATTGCCTCCCAACAAGTGCTAAGTTTATCATCTTCAGTCAGATACAATGCAACTTACTATCCTATGTCAAATACTGGATTGACAAACTCCAATGATTTTGAATTGTCAATCTCAGGAAGATAATTTCTTATCTCTTTATTAATATAATCATTGTTAATTTTAGGAACATAATTTGTGACCCTATTCTCAGACCCATGTTTATTAAGAATATCTCCTATTTGTTCTTCTAAAATACTCATGAATTGAGTTTTTGAATTAGGAGTTAAGTTTAATGCACTGGGTACTAGAAGGGTGTCTAAAGGCGGATTTAATTCTAAAGATAAATTAATGTGATCTTGCTTTAACAACTTCATTGACACTTCATTATATGCCTCTTGATTTTTGTAAGAAGAATCAACTTCTAGGGTTGAAGGGAATAGGACATTAGGTTTATAAGTTTTGGATAAATTATCTATTCTCCTTTTTTCTATGTCTATCTCATTTAAACTGGAACTAGCATCAGTACTAGCTTCGAGCTTAGATTCTTCTATGTGGTTAGTCTCAGTACTAACATATTTTTCTAAATTTTTATTTTGGCTAGCATCAGTACTAGCCTCTCTCACCTGATCTTGGTATGGGTCCATAAGAATTCTATAGCTTTTAAGTTCAAAAATTACTTTGGCATTCTCAAATTAGAGATTCTTAAGTGAGACATTAAATTGATAACTTGGTTCAGATGGTTGGTGGACAATAGGTGGGTTGTTTGAAATTGGTAGGCTCGATAGTTGATCTAGTTCTCTCCTCATATAAGACTCAACTAATTATCCTATTTGAGCTTCTAGTTTGGCGATAGATTGCTGTTGAGTTAGAATCAATTATTGAAATTGGTTAAATCTATCATCAGCTAGATTGGTCTATTGAGGAGGTGGGTATGAGGGCTGATTATAATGTGGTGGCTAGAAAGGCTGACTAGGCTGACCTTTGTTATAAGCATAATTCTGGTATTGAGGTCTATTCTGATAATTTTGCACTCATGGAGTCTGGGTCTAAGCTTAAGTCTGTTATAGTTTCCAAAAAAAATTAGGATGGTTTCTCCAGCCAGAGTTATATGAATTTAAAAATGGATCATTAACCGGCTTGGAGTAGCCTTTAGCAGCTTGGACTTATTCTTGGATAAAAGATGAAAACTGTGCAGCCATAGGACATTCACTCACATGATGGATTAGGCTAGTACAGATTGAACAAATCTTCTGATAATTAGAAGATGATGTGAATGGTGCAGGAGATTGTTGACCTAGGATTAGGAGTTGATCTAATTTCTAAGCAAGAAGGTCAACTTTATCTAATTTTTGGACTATTTGGTTTAGATCAGCCATTTGATTATCAGGTTTAATATGAATCAACCATTTAATTAAGTTCAACTAAATCAGAAAAAAATAATTTTCTATCATGCATGTATTAGTGTAACCCTAATGTATGGTTCAAAATTTTTTAGATTCTTTTATAAAATTTTTTATATATATTTTTTATTATTTTATTATATTATTATTTTTTTAAAAAGTATTATTTTAATTATTTTAATTATTATTTTTAATTTAATTTAATTATTATTTTTAATATTTTTTAGTTATTTTAATTTAATTTTTATTTTATTTTATTTTATTTTTAGAGATGAAAGAAGAAGAAAGAAAGAAAAGTTCTAAAGAAGAGGTTCTAAGGAGTCCTAAAATTAAGAAGAGAGAAAAGAATTAGGTTTAATTAAGTTTGATATTGGTTAGCAATCAAGTTAGTCAATCAATCCTGACTAATGATTATCCTAGATCTAGACAGCTCCTAACTGCCAAGATCATCTTCAAGCCCTCCAAGTGTAGGATCAACCAATCAACTAGTCAGATAAGTGTAAGATCGGTGGGAGTCCTTCCGTTGCTTGTTTTAGACATCAATTATGCTTGGCCAGGTAAGCTAACGAAACTAATTAAGTAACCACCTTCCTTCAGATCCAGTAATCCCTGAACCACTTTTCTAGACACCAGTTATATTGATTAACCCTAATCTAGTCCAACTTTTATGATTTCTTATCCTAATAAGCTCGAGTTCCTAGGGCTAATGTCTAATTGATTTTAAAATTAAAGACTTAGGTCAATGCAAAATGCTGGTTGGTTATTTATGGGCCAAGAAAGGATGATCAAATTCCCACCTTATCTTGTTTAATTAGGTTGTGCCCTTAATTTGGTTTAATATGAATATGCACAAAAAATTTTTAATTAAAGGGTTCTATGCAACTTAAACTAGATGCATGCAATTTAAGTAAACTTGAAGAATTTATCTTATCTCCAGCAATCACTAAAAAAAATAAAATAAAAATAAAACTAATATAATGCATGCTCTAAATAGTTAGGATTTCTAATCTTATCATGGAGCTTTTAATTAGATTTAAATGGATATTTTTTAAATTAATTTAGAAATAAAATAAATAAATAAATAAATAAATAAAAAGAAAAGTGGACTAGGGTTAGGATTGATCTCACCAAGTAAAACTGAATGATTTATTCCTTGTCCTGGTTCTTTTTGTTCTTTAACCTCTTTTTCTGTAAAAAAAAAAAAATTAGCAAGCAATATTTATAAGAAAATAAAAATTTTATTTATAATTTATTTATAAAAAAATCAAAAAGATCAAAAATTTAATGTTCGTGCCCTCTCCGACAACGATGTCAAAAACTTGATAAGAGCACAATGTTGTTGTTAAGACGCTGTGTTTATCAGTTTAATCTGATTTCATAATTAAAAATACGTAGATAGCAGTGAGTTGGATCGAATCCACAAGAAAGATAGTATTTTAGATTTAAAATCTATGATTTTTTAAAAAAAAATATTTAAAAATAGAATTTAAAGTCAAAAATTAAAAATTAAAATTACGAAGTGAAAATTAAATTATGCAAAAAAGTAAATTTGGTACTAAGATCTACTAGTTAGATCTTAGCACTACTTATAGTAAAATAAAGAGCAATAATTAAAGTATAGAATTTAAATTATAATAAAAGTAAAGAGCATGAAATTAAAGAGCACAAAAATAAATATTATATTAATTAAAAGATTCATAATTTAAATACATATAATTTTAAAAAAAAAATTAAAATAGGCTGATCTCTGATCTTAGATTGGCATCGGCAGAAAGATGGTGTAGAAGCTCAGCTCTTCTTCTCAGCATTTGTTGCTTTGAAGTAGCCTCTAATCCAAAATCTGGCTGTATCCTATACCAAAGCTTCACTTTGATCGAAGATCTGTTGATTTCTAGAGGCCTGGGATCCTTTTT
>QRFJ01000248.1:0-79091 GCA_006176705.1 Cocos nucifera
TAATATAACTAGAATTGATATATTAAAATAACATGTGTAATATGCAGAGAAAAATCGATATGTTTAGGACTAGTCTCGTTATGTGGAATAGCCTGTATGGGCTTTTGTGTGGAAATATAATTCGAGAAAAATCATAAATATTTGATCTGAGAAAGATCATGAAAATATGATCTGAGAAAAATCATGAGAAATATGATCCGAGAAAGATCATGAAAATTTGATTAAAGAAAGATCACAGAAATTCAATCCTAATAAAAATACTCGTTGCATGATCTTGATTAGTTCAAAGTCAGAAAATTAAAGGTTAACAAACTGTAATTGTGGAAAAAAAATAAATATTAAGATCGGAGAAACTATTATTGAATAAAAGATTTTACTTGATGACATATGATGATCTATGTCTATGTACTCATACATGTTTGTGTCAATACTTTATGCTTGTTATTTTCAAATTATAATAATATACTGGTATGGTATGGTGATTCTTATTAGGCCGTAAAGCTTACCACCTCTCTTCTTTGTTTTTAGAATTACAAGATATATATATTAGTTACGATATAGAACAATAAATTGAAAGGATCGATTAGAATAGAAGCACCTATGAGTGACAAAGTTGGATGATCCGAGTTTTGTAAATTGCTACAAGAATGAAATGTTGTTCATTATAAAATTATTTAATTATGAATTAAGATTGATACTATTCATGGAATGTTGATATTATAAGTAATTTTTATAGGCTTTGTATATTCTTTAGGATTTATTCTAAAAGGTGTGCCACCATTACGTATTCAATTTAGGTGGTAGTGTTCGGAGGCAATGACATGCCTGGTGTGCGCTCGCCGCACGATTGGGCCAGGTCGTGGGGGTGCCGGCCAACCAGCGCCTAGCTAGGCAGTGGGGGCTGCGCAGTCCACGGCTGCCTCATGCAACACTCGCGTGGCATCCATCGCCTGCCAAAGGCCGTGCACCGCCCATATGCACCTAGGCGCGAGCCTCGCGGCCTGTGCGCTGCGGTTGTACTCCTGCCGTGGGACCATGCTGTTGTGGGCTCCAATTAGTCTTTCCCAGCAGCTTCCATGTGTTTTCTTGCGCAATAATTCTCCTCTGTATTGTCCTCTAAATATTGGGCTGTCTTGGCTTTGTTGAAATTCATTCGTCATCCTGACCTCCGCTGTAATGATTATTATGTGAAAGTCAAGATTTTTTCTTAACAAATTTTTATCTCGACTCAATATTGATCTCCATCTATCTAAGAGCTTGTCTCGCGTCCCCATATCTCTAAGGAATAAGTCGCCTACGTAATCATGGATGGGCAAAAGGGAGATCCAAGCGCAGGAGCCGCTCGATCCCATTTTCCATCATGGATCTGTGCTCCACTCTGACTGAGATTTGCTTGGGGTAGCATCTTGCGGGAATTGAAACTTCACCAGGATGGCACCTCTCCGTCCCTCAATCTCTCGTCTCATTACTTCGTCCTATCTTCACCTTAAGCTCCATCTCGCCACTGGACTCCCTACCATTAAGAAATAGTACTTCAGGACTTTTTTCTTCTAAATACCATCTTACGTCATGCCATGCACGGACTATATTATCAAGCTTTCCATCGAAGCTCTCGAATGCAGAATCTGCTTAGTAGATTAGATTCTATCTGTAAAGTTGGGTAGGATCGCCCTAACTCACCTCAATTTTTTTATGTTTCCATCATAGGAGCTTCATGCTGACAAACTTGCTATCCTTGATCTCACAGCTCGATCCATCCGACAGGAATATAGTACCCTTACTGATTTTTAGGAAGTTAAACAACTCCTCTGCGCTGCAATATTACATGATTGAAAAACAAGCAGAATCCATAAATTGATATGGAAGAAAGAGAAGTAGATACCTCATCATTACTAGAAGGAACATCATCACTGTCTTCTGTATTGAGTATCTTGCCCATCCGGCCATCGTTAGTCCCGATCCAATCTATAATAGTTGTAGGTCAACGCTGTAGAACACGAATGTTCCAAAGTCATCACACCGCGTAGCACCTGACTCTGCTCTGAGGTCTCATGCCCCTCTCTAGTATTTAACGGATCGCCCGCATCTCAACCGGATCTTCTATCGTTCTATCTTCTATTGCCATTGATCTCCGAGTCAATCATCACGGTTGAGTTGCATCTAACTCGAGGCTTGATTCTTGTTGCTTGAAGAATCTTATTTTGGAGTAGTGCCAGAAAGTCGCCTCTATCCATCTTGATTGACTGCTCTTTGCCTACAAGAAGAGCAGTTCACCAAAGACTACAAAGAGCAGGTGGAAGGGATGAAAATAAGATCAACGTCTAGTTTTCTTCTCAACTTTTCCTAATGGTTGAGGAGGTCAAGTGAGGATAATCTTCTGGAAATTTGGAATAGATGCTTCTGCATGCTCGTTCTTCGTCCTTTGCACCTGGTAAACTGTCTTCAAAGGAATAGCACATGGTGAGGCGATTTTACTTAATGTATAACTCCTCGAGCTTCGACCAAGTAAATTAACGTGAAAAATTCATCAAAGATACCTAGATAACTACATCAAATTCACTAGGTAGAAGTGGATCATTTTCATCGCCTGCATTTGGATTCATTTTCAATCTTTTATCTCTATAGTGGCAAGCATCTTCTCGTACAAGAGAGCATCGATCAATTCGTGTTGGATGAGGACATCCTTTACCCTTGCTTGCCACAAGAAAAAATTGCTTTTTCTATCGAATCTATTAATCTTCATTTTGATTGTGTTTTATCTTTTTTCATAATTCTTCAATCTTGATTATCACTATTTCTTGCAAACTTATGCTTCGGTACCGATACCAATTATTGAGAATCTCGTAATTATGGTGGCAAAAAAATAAAAAGGATATAATCAAGTACATGGATTAGCCCAAAGGCTCGTTTCTATGGAGTATGCAAAGTTTCACTATGAAAAAGGAATAAATACAAAAGGAGATTATCCACTTTCAACACTCTTATATAATTCTCTCAACTAGAAGCTATCCTTACAAAGCTCTCTCTTGGAGACCTCCTGAAACGACTATAGTCTGCTGCCTAGCTATCTGCCCGAAGTCCCCTACTCTTACTGTCTATTGGTGCCCTCTGATCTGTTATCTTCTGTCATCTCAAGTCTCAGTCGAACCACCATACACAGCTCTTAGTCTGCTACAGGCCTTTTAAAGGCTTCAGTCCGTGTCTAGCTCGGAAAGTAGTCTTCGATTACATCTCTAATAAAGCCCCTGGCTTTTAGATTACCACCATAAATAATAGCTATCATCCGATCGCGTGTTTTTATCTGTATACCACGTATAGTTTGGGCGAACGATGAACCTGAGCTGATCCCTGCTTGCCACGCACGCCCATAAGGACCCGCATGTGACGTTGGTCAACTATGGACCACAGTCAACCAATGTCACGTCGCGTGCTGCATCCCACCTTCGCCTCGAACTGCCCGCTACGTGCGCTGCCACGCCGCTGGTTTAGGCATTCCGATGGGCCGCGCCTTGGTGCGCACCGTGCTCCTGTTGCGGGCCATGCCAGCGGCCGCACCCCGGCTGGCCTGGGCGCCGTGCATAAGTGTGCGCCCAGCCTGGGCCAGGGCCGTGCCTACCCCGGCGATCAACCTGTGTGTGCACGTGCACATCCACGTTGTTGCGAGCCCGTTGCCCATGCATGCTTGCCTATATGCAGTCTCGTGCAATGCCTGGCCAAGCCTTGTACGGGCTTGGCACGCCTGGGGCCTGCTAATCTGGGTCGCTCCTCCTCGCATGCCGTAACCTGCAATGGGCTCCACTAGTCCCTAGCGGGTCTACGTACTTTTTTGCACATATCTTTTCGTTTGGTCTTGTTTGAACTGTTTTTAAATTGCGTTGGTACTTCGTTCGATCCTTGATTTGAAGTAAAGATAGAACAAAACTTATACGAGCCTCGCTGTAGGCTTATTGGAGTGAATATCGAGGCGTTTTCCCTCAACAAGCATGTTCAAGCTTTTTTCAACTGAGCACTCTAGTAAACTCATATGTTCGCATATGCAACTTATACAACTTCTAGGAGAAAGTGAAGTTTTAAACTAGAAAATCTACAATAGCAAATTTTATGCACGTGGAGAAGAGGAGAGAGAGAGAAGATGAGAATAGAGAGAGAGAAGAGAGAGAGAGAGAGAGAGTGAAAAACAAGTGCATGAGAGTTAACAATTAAGCTCCAATTTTGAGAAAAGTTGCCGTTCTAAGGATGGATTGTATGATTTGACCTCCATGGATGAGCTATTTTGTGATTACCCATGGAGGCATATGTTTAGTCTTACTTTGGTTATGTATCGAGTAGATCATAGATATTTTTGTAGGATCAAATAATCCAAATAATGCCTTTCAACTAATATTTTTGAAAAAAATCTTGAGTTGTGGTAGATGGTATTAGAATAGACCTGGTTGTAGCTATGCAGATTGAGGAATATTGCAACATGGTCTTGTTTGGGTGGATCATAGGTTGATCATGGTGTTTGTGATTGAATTTGTGGTACTTATAATTCTATTTGAATGAATTTGGATTTATAGCTGGATAGATTTTGGTAATAGGATCAATGAATCTAAAAATACCGCTTACTAAGCCTTTTTGGATGAGATTGAAATCGAAAAAAAAAAAAAAAAAAAAAAAAAGAAAAAAAAATAAAAAAAACATTTTGTGTAGGCATCACCAACTGTCTTGCTTCTCTTTTATGATAGTGGTGGAGCTTCCCTCAAGCATCTGAACATGTGTTGCACATCTGCATGATCTTCATTCCAAGCTTTTTGATAGCTTTGCCGAGAGCCCCATTTCTTTTAACATTTTCTTAACCTCTGGGAACAGTTAAAATTGGATCTCCATGCTCTATTTGATGAATTCGACAACGGTTCTGTAGATGTCAGGTGATTGAACTACGCTTATCTAAATTCAATCCCAAAGATGAATGGTCGGTTGGCACCAAAGGACTTTCACCTGGTCTGTTTGCTGCATGGGATTACAATAAGGACTCGTTTGGTTGATGGAAATAGGAGGGAAAGTATGATCAAGGGGAAATGAAGGAATCTCTCTTGTTTATTAGAGTTTTCAAAAGAGAAAGATTGAAAAATAGTACTCACATGGAAAGAACTTCTCATGTTTTATAGAGAAGAAAAATACCATATGGAATGAGTTTTTGCCTTTCTCATAGGAAGAAAATTGAGATATATATATATATATTTCTAAAAGTATCTTTAAAAAGTGATGAATAAAATGTAGTAAGATCCATTTTTTTATTAAGGATATAATAAATATTTTATATAGCTTTTCAAGAAAATAAATAATCAACTAAATATAAGATATTCTAGAATGTGTTTTTTTCTTTTTATAGTCGCTAAAATCATTTTATCAACCATCGTATTTTCAAGAATCAGCTTTCTAGAAAAAAATATTTTAATAATTTTTTTTTTCCTCATTATCCAACAAGCCTCAAAAGTCTTGGCTTCAAGATCACCCAAATTTTTGCCTTCATTGGCTGAAGATGGTCTTGTGGTGTTTGTTTAGGGGCAATTCATTTTGGAGAACTTCTTAAGCATTCATGAAGTTGTCGTCTTCTGCAATAGAACCAGCATCAAAGGAGTACTTCAAAAGCTAAATTTTGAAAAAGCTGCTGGCATACGAAATTGGAGTTCTCTTGGAAGCCAGTGGGCTCCCACCGCTTGGATCAATTGGTGACCCACCATCACCTGGATTATTCGTCTTAGCTGCAGACTTGTTCATGCAAGTCGCTCAGGGAGCCAGTGGGCAACATTAGGAGTTTACGATCATTGATGACACCCTCTTGTTCTCAAGGTGCAAAAGATCAGGTTTATTGGCCATGAAGGCTATTCTTATCGGATTTGAAAGTGCAACTGGCTTAAGAATCAACTTGCACAAGAGTTTTCTGGTTTGCATTAACATGATAAAGAGAACATAGTACAGCAGCCAAGAGGCTAAACTGGAACATTGGAAGCTTTTCTTTTGACCATCTTAGGTTGCCTCTCGGTGGTGAGATTGGCTGGCCCGCTTGGAGAAAATCAAGAGAAGACTAGCTACATCCAAAGGTAGATTTCTATTCAGATCAACTCATCTAGATGCTGTCTTAATGGCATTGCCAAGTTATTACATGTTCGTCTTTAAATTGCCGAGTTGGTTAACAAGAAGGATTGATGGATGAAGACGTGCATTTCTCCAGAAATGGGGGGATACAATTTGTTTTAATTGCTTGGTAAACTAGGACATGGTATGCAAACCAAAATATGAGAGGGGATTAGGGTTAACAATTTTTGTTCCTTTAAGACATGAGAAAGATAGTAATTAGAGGTGAAATTAAAATGCATTCCATAATATCGATTTGAATCCATTTTCATATCCAAATTTATCCGAATATGAATAAAAATTTAAATATCCGACTAATATTTGTATTCGTATCCATATCTATGTTCATTAAAAAAAAATGGATATAAATATGGATAGACAACTATCTAATTTATATTCAAATATATAATTTTATTTATAGTTTATTTAATTTTATATAGTATTTATGAACTTCTTAAAAAAATATATAACCATATTGATATGATATTAATTTGATTCACCATCCATTTGGTAATAACTTTAATTTCGTTGTCGTAAAGTTTAATTGTTCAATTTATACTTGTATTTATATCCATACTTCTAATATCCGACTTGTATTCATATTTATTTAAAATAAATATGAATATATATTTTTATATCCAAATAATATATGTATTTTTATTTATATTTATCAAATAAAATAAATATGAATATGAATATACATGTATTATAGCGATAATTGTTTATAACCATCCCAAGACCACTGATTTTTTTTTTTTCCTTTGTGAAATAAAAGAACCAAGGCCGGGTAGGGTTCGCCCATCATGGGCGCCCAACGTGGGCCCAAAAAGCCCAACACTAGCAAGAGGGGTTGGAAGCACGCTGTCCACCATTTGATCAATGGAATTGATCTCTGCCGTGGTGGCGCGTACGGTGAGCCGCGGGCCACGCGTAGCACTCTCAGACGGTCCGCCTCTGCATAACGTGCAGGGCTATGGGAGCCGTCCCCCTCTTGCTCCGATAACGTTTCGGGGTGCGCATTTCCCCATACTCCGCGCTCCGTTGTAAACGACAGGAAGAGCCTCTATGGAACTTATTAGCTCTGGAGCAAAGTATTCATATAATACTTCCTCATCCCAAACATCGATGCATCATCCATCTACAAATCAGAGAGATACGTCATTTGCCATGCATGATATCATCAGAGGGTCCATTATTTGAGGATAACAGCGTTATTAGAACATAACTGGCTAGCAGGCCGGACCGCTCCAACCCAAATTTGGATTCGGACTCAAATATTAATCACTGCGAAGGATCTCCCGGAATCCTAACCAATTCTTGGCCATCTTTACTTTCTTCTCCGCCTCTACAAGGTGACGTCTCTCATGGAGGAGAAGCAAATATTATGGCCATACCGTAAAAAGAAGAACAGTTTAGTGCTGAAACCACAATTCCAAAATTTAACAGAGGAAAGCAAATGACAAAGGTCGAGGAGCAGCAAGCTCCAGCAGTGGGGAGACGATCTGGACCTCGTGACCTCTTTTGAGTAAGACATGTCGACTCTTAGCTTCTTCTCCATCGCCGTATAATTCATGTGGGACTAAGATCATCTATTTCTCCTCTCCCACTCCATTTGCATGGGACTCTTTTTAGGACTCAAGAATAACCCTCCCCTAATCTCCAAGGTTAAGGTTAATAGAGATTAGGGTTAAGATTATAGACTATATAGATAACGGCTTCGTTGCCCCACAGGGCATTCCGAAGAAACAAAATGATGAGCCATAATCCTAACCATAACATAACAATGTCTTGATCTCCAAAATTATGTGCAGTTAGATGCATGTATACTCGATAAAATCAAAACAATATATAATCTATAATCATCTAAACAGTCATAAATGCACACGGTGGCTTACCAACTTGCTTATCAATATATGCTTTAATATATTGCACTCCCTGCAGTTTACAGAATGGTACATGAGATAATTGCTTGTTCTTGCCATATTTTAAGGCCAAGCGTACGATTCACTTCTTTTTTTCTTTGGTTAGGTTCGAACAATCCTTTTATCTTGTCCAAGTGTACATTTGCTTCGAAATAAGCTTTATTTAATCATATGCTTCCTCCCTTTTCATCCTTAAAAGGCTAGAAATCCATCAGCTCTTCGAAAACCTCCATGCAATGAACCGGCAATCCCAACACTACCACGATGCTCTTCCTCTCCTTCCGATGTGGAAGAAACAAAGCCACCTCCTTTTGGGGCAGCTCGGCCGAACCGGTTTGAATCGCCTTGCCCCACCCGAAATTCAAGCTGTTAAAACTCAACTGGGTCCACGTGGTTATCAGCAGTGTCGCGGTCAGTGATGGTCTCGCTCGGGTTGCCTCGTAGTAATCAATCGCAGACCGGATGAACGCGTTGGTTGTCTCCTGGATCGCGGTTCGGATTAATTGGATCGCAAAAGATACCGATCGGTCCAAGAGCTTCCCGGCCTCACATAGGCAGCAGGCCAGAACGATTCCATTCCCAAAAAACCCAACCGGGAGGGGTGGCTCCAACCGTGTTCGGCCATCCACCGCGAACAGCAACTTAGTCTTTTGGTATGGGCCCATCTTCAAGGCCCGGGTTCTGGCCCGCCAGATCAGGCCCGTTAGCGCTTCGAAGGTTGTGCAGCTCTCTATGGACCCATCCTCCGTCACCATTTGTTTCAGCCGGCCCAGCTTATCGGCATCGAAGGTAAAGGACCGGTGCTGGAGTGGTTCAGAGATGTAGAGCTCGGTTAGATTTGAGATGTCTTCGATGTCGTCGAACTCGTGGTGAGGAAATTCGGGCTTGGGGGGCTGTCGAGCCCGTAGGATGGTCCGATCCAAGAAGGGCGGGGTGGATATGGGGAGGCCGCGGGTGATCTCGGCCCATGAGCTGAGGAATTCCATGACCGAGCGCCCATCAACCATGCAGTGGTTCGCGGCCAGGCCCAAGACAAAACTGCCACACTTGAACCTTGTCACCTGAAATGATCCAGAAACAAGAATCAGGATTTAAATGGATATAATATAAATGAAATGCTTATGTCATAGAAATATGGGACGGTTGATGTGGCACTGTCATTATTTTCATCAGCATAATAACAAGAGAATTCACAAAAAATTAGATGAATGATAAGTATATTGGAGAAGTGATACCCCTTTTAAGCTCCTCCCATATGAATCAGATAGCTAGGTTGAGCTTGTGTAGGGTTCCATGGTTTCTCACCTCATAGGTGGTAGGACATTCGTTGTATATTTTTAGGCTTGTTGGACTTGACAAAATTCAGGTTGGACCTTTTCATATTTAAATGATAACTATTATAACAGTTGTTACATGTGCATCATAAAAGAAAAAAGAGAAAAACATTGCGAAAAATAATAGTGTTATCTTTCCTTTCATTTTTTTTTTTATTTAACAACAAATATTATCTTTTGGACCATACAATCACTTCTGAAAAAATAACTATTTTTTTTTAAAATTAATATTCTACTTAGAAAACGGACAATGAAAATATAATAGTAAGTACTTATGCCATTATAGACCATTATAATGATCATAATATATTATAAAGCCCTTTAATTAATATCACCTTCAATTATGTATATATAGAGCGTTATGGTGTGTGGGAGATTGTTATACTTCCCGTTAGAATGGTTATAACAACATTATTTAAGACCTTCCATATGATTTTTTGCATGATCAAGAAAGAGGAATTGTTGCTGGGAGGTTCAAAAACTTATTCTTGCAACAACTTTTCCACAGACTTATATGTTTATTAATAGCAAACCATGGCTTGCTGTGAGTTGCACAGAATTTTTTTAGAATCCAATAAATGATCGTGCTTTCTCGTATGCTTCTTGTATTATTCCCGCCTCTTAATAAATTGTGTGCCTTAGCCTCCCTTTATCTCAAAAAAAAAAAAAAAAAAAGGAAGCCCGGTTCGCCGAGGGTAATTTAACTTCCTACGTTTTTTTGGGATATATATTAATATGCCAACTTTTGGGTACGTACCGCATATATACCAACCTCTTCTGCGCCCCCAAAGAAAAAGGGAAACATATACGTATAAGTTCTTAGCAACATACCTGAACCGTTAGGAGAGGTGTCTCCAAGAGGTTCTTAGCTCTTGGATCAATATAGACTAGGTGTCCAAGCTTCTCAGGATCCGGAGCGGAGATATCTCCTAATACTTCCATAGCACATTCAGCCACTGCCTCCACAAACGGAACTCCATGGCCATCACACTTAACGATCAGCTTACCCTCCGAGCTTATTGTGAGGCTTCCTGCAAGAGGGTAGAAATGGACCAGAATCTTAGCAAGAGACTCCTTCATCACTTGGCCTACATCGTCGCTCCCCCTCGTCTCGTTCGCCTTGAAGAAGTGCACCGATTTCATAATTACAGCAATGTTCTGGTCTAGGTTGGATAGGAAGTAGTACTCGTCGCCGGTTTCTTCGGCCGGATAAACGAACACCGGCTCCGATGTTCTTATGGGGATGGTGACTTCACTATTGCCATTTTCTTTCGCCATTTATCTGTTAACTCGGAACATGGAAATAAAAATAAAAAAAAATTTCAGAATGCTTGTTCGAGGAAGGGAATTCAGAGTCTTATATATGTAAGTACTTGTAGTTAATGATTAGCAAAGTGGACAGACAAGGGTTAAGGATTCCAAGGTTAATTTTAGATGGAAAGCTTTATAAGGCCATATGAGTTTTGAACTGAAGCATGGAGCCAAAAGAATCAAAACGTGACATGCTGCGTTCTCCGAAGCAATTGAAAATATATAGGAATTTTCTGCAACTGGGATTAGTTCACTAATAGAATTATAGGTACACGCACGTACATGGGAGCAGTTGAAATATATATATATATATAGTTGTATTTTGGTAGTTTGATATATATACTATGAGATAGGTTGCTTCTAGGTCTCGACTCTCATAAAATTAACCCAATAATATGTCATGCATGCAATTTGAGAGGTACTAGAATTCCTACTACTCTAAATTTACATATGCGTTAGTTCAGAACATCATTATATATTGTTAAGTGAGAGTCTTATTTTCCCCCCACTACGAGAAAAACGCTTGGAAACAACACCAAGAATGTTACATGGAGGTTGCAGGAAATATTATAATGAACAAGTTTGATGCCATAATCTATAATTGATGGTGAGGATCCACTGGGAAAAGCTGAAATATGATACAAAAGCAGGAGTTATCCATGCATATAATTCAAGCAAAGATTAGATAAGAAAAAAAAATAATCTAAGACTTCAAGCAAGAAAAGCCCTCAATTAGAATCCGTATACCCTCTTTTTAGTCTTCCACAGCCTTCGGGTTTTGGTTTGCAATGCGGCTCTGCTGCCTATGTATATAGTGGCTTCCGGGCGGTTGGTTAGGAGTCAGCATTCCAAATTAAAGCAACGGCACCGAATAATATCCAATGTCGCACTGCATGGATGGGGTTTAATGAGAGAGGAAAGGGGAAGACAATGCTATCCGGGTCATGAGTTTAATGCGTTTAGGTGTCAGTTGCAAGGTCACCGCATTTTTGTTGTCTTTTTTTTTTTTTTGCTGTGCAAGGTACGATATAATGCATCATACATATCATCCATGAATCATATACAGCCATATGCAACCATCTATCATGTGATGGATAGCATGCGCGTGTATGGCAGAGAATCCACATGCAGTAGTTGTATGAATTGTTTAGCATGTGGTTGATTTGTTGTTTTTCTATGAATCTTTTAACATGTGGTTGATATGATCTTTCTCTTTTGTTTATTTGGTTATTTATTTTGGATAGCCACAAACTAGGAGAGCTTGTGTGGGATTTTCAGGACCATTTAGAGTATCCAGTTTTGACATTAATTATTAAAAATCATCTATACAGAAAAATAATTGTAGAGAAAAAATAAATTTGCTTGTATTTAATTAGTAAGAAATATAATTAGCATATTGATTAGTGAGAAAAATAGCACTAAGAAAAGATTAGCATATTAATTTTAGATAATTTTATATAAAAATATTGCCAAATGTCCAACAATACTTTTGAATAAGCCATTCAAGTAATGATAAATTATTTTGTTCAATCTATTTATTAGCAATTTAAGACCCACTTGCATGAAGGCTATTAATATAAACCATTTTGAATATTAAAATATATTTACATGAGTTAATTAATAACTTTAATTTACTTATCTGTATATTAGAAAATATATTTCTTATTATAATAAATTTTAGTATTTTTAATATCTTATTAAGTAAATATATTTCAAAAGAATCATACTATCAATTGATTAATTTGGAAAAAAATAAATCATTAGATAGAAAAAGATTAAAACATTAGCTGGTGTGATGTTTTGAATTGGGACTGCTGTGGAATGGCAGCATTAAAAGAGGATATTTATGAATTTCAGCAAAAAGAGTGGAAATATTTTCATCTTTTAGATTATCTCCATTAATCTAGCATACAAATAAAAATAACCAACCCTCTAGAGATATTTGTTTTATCCTTCTCTCTAAATAGAATTATTTTATGACTTATTATTTATTTTGCCATTTTTTTTATTCTTTTTTCATACTAAATATGATAATTTAAAATAAAATTTATTTTTTATGTTATATGTTCAAATTAAATAAATATTTATTTGATTTAAAATTAAAGCTATATCTTTTTCTAAGAAAAAGGCCAAACACTTGCATCTTTATCATCTTCTTTGTCATTCATCGCTCCACGACGCACATGAATTGTTCGAATAGTGGCATCAACTCCATCTTATCAGGGAAAAAAAAAAAAATAGTGGCATCAACTCCATTTTTCTGACAAAGTGCCACGCACCTAACATGGAGACATGGTCAATGCGTTGCCACCTCAACCACATAGGCCAAATAGTCGGCTAGAACACGGCATACATCACTTTTACCAGTCAACATTAATTAGGTTGTGCATATTCTTTCATTCCCGGTTCAACGTGCGAAACAAGGGGAGTAATCCTTTTTATGATTATCTCTATTATAAAAAATAAATATATTTAAAGTCCCCACCTTTTATTTTATTATTATTATTATTATTATTATTATTATTATTATTATTGTCGTCGTCATTAATTTAGGTGGCTCGTAGAAGGACAATAACTTTGAAAAAGTAGTACAGCTGGATTTTAATGTTCAAACTTTATTATAGTTGAGGGGCTAGTTTTCATGCTTTTACAATTATCTCTATTATAAATAATGGACGAGTTTGAAATCCAATATTAATATTTTTTATAATAATAATAATAATAATAATAATAATAATAATAATAATATTATTATTATTATTATTATTTTATGTAGTTTATAATAAAATAAGAAGTTTGGAAAAGAAGTAGATGAATTTTTTCTATCTTTTTACAATTGTCTCTACTATAAATAATGGAAAAGTTTGAAGTCTATCCAAGATTAACATCTTCCACATTATCATTATTGTTGTTGTCATTATCATTGTTTTACGTGGTTTATAAAAGGACAAGAAGTTTGCATAAGTAACATACGAATTTTAATGTTCAAACTTGGGAGTGCTGTAGTTAAGTGGCTATAAGTTTTCTATCATTTTATAACCATCTTTATTATAAATAATTGAAGAGTTTGAAGTCCAATTAGCATCTTTCACATTATTATTATAGTTGTCATCATCATCATTGTCCTATGAAGCTTACAGACAAGAATTTTGGATAAGTAGCTGATGGATTTTAATGTCCAAATTTTGAAGTGTTGTAGTTGAGTGGCTACTGATTACAAGTTTTTCATCCTTTTATAATAATCTATATTATAAATAATGAAAGAGTTTGAAGTCCAATATTAATATCTTTCATATTATTATTATTATTGTCATCATCATCATTATTATTTTATGTAACTTATAGAAAAATTAGAATTTGGATAAGTAGTAGATGGATTTTAATTTTCAAACTTTAGAGTGTTGCAGGTGAGTTGCTATAACTCGGAAAACTAGGGTTCTAGTCAAACGCAGGCGTGCCTTGGCACATAAAATTATATGCTACTAAATTATAGAATTAATAATTATAGATATAAATTGCATTCAAAATCCTCCATTGGTTATTCGAGCCATGCGTTGCTATGTTTGGTCCGTAGCTAGATTTGGTCTAAGGACTGGTTGAGAGCTTTTTAATAATTTTTTATTATACATTGATAAATATATAGCTATCCTAAATATTTTTTGGTAAGGTTTATTCGTCATGTTTCCCATTAGACTAATCTAAATTTATTCAGACATGAAGTTTAAAGAGTACAATTGAAAATACGATTAATTTCTTTTAAAAATAAATATTTATTTAATATGATTTTATCTTAGTGCAAGTAATCTCCTTTAAGGGAGTCATGATATATCTTAATTTTTTATTACATAATCCAATACCGTTCATTGAGGGTTCTAAAGAATTAGCTGGAGTACGATATGGTCTGTAACATAATATTGGATGGTACCTTTTTTTTTAAAAAAAAAAAAACTTAAACAAGTTTAGTTATTCAAATTGAAAAACGATTAGATGAATAAAATCAGAACAGTCTAACAGCCACGGCGATAAAGACGTCATACCATGGATTTCATAGAAGGACAACATTAAACGAAATCAACATCCGCGGATCTTAAAAGAAATAAGGAAATAAAAATATGAACATCAAAAAAGAAACTCAAAATTAAAACCAAAATAGAAAATCAAAAACATTACCTTTGTATTAGGGATAAATTTCGCTCCGCCGAAGTCCAGTTCGATGCTCAGTCTAAGCAACTGGGCCACGAAGAGCTAGCGGATGAGTCTTACCAATTCCGTCAGCCGCTGAACTCCACGACGAATGCTTCACACTTCGACAGAGCCGAACCTCTCTCGCACCCCCCAACCGGACGCCACGAGCTGACCCTTCGAAGCCCTTTCGACCGACTCCTCTAGAGCGAACTCCAATTCTTTTCCAATCGGATTCTCACGGATCTCCCAATAATCCCAAAACGTATCCCTCAAAGCTGACTCGAAATCGAATAAACCAAAAACCAACCAACGTCGCTTCCAGATTACGCCATAAATCTCGACGAACAATCGCCAGAGTCACTGTAGCGACAGCAGCCACTACCAGTGGCGAGGCGTCTACGATCAATCTATGGCAGCGGGCTGCAGATAGGCCTTCCCCATACGCTTCGTCAGAACCTCGCGAGCACAGATGCTGCGTATCACCATCAACCCGATACAAGCTTCACTATAAAAAGGACCCTTCAAAACGCTTAATCTAAGCCTAACCTTCTCTCCTCTAAACTCTGTCGACTCATTCCAAGCACTCCATTTCTTGGCGAAGAGAACTAACGGACGCGGAGACCGGCCGGCCTAGATCGGAGACGAATTTTCAAGTTTCCGACGCAACCTCATCCTCAGCATAATTTGAGATGACAGATTCAGCATCAAAGATTGACGCAGAGGAAGGCCGCCTCTATCTAAGGTATTCGAGGCCCCTTAATCTGAAGATGCCTCAGCGACGATCTCCCTAGAGATTCCCGCCTCTCCAGAGGCTTCAAGAAAAAAATGCTCCCAGAGAGCTGTCGATCCGAGATCGAGGCCTCCATGGTCGATCCCGTCCAGATCTATCTAGCCGGCTTCAGCCCCGGTAACTCAGGTCACCGTACCCAGGGAATGGACAGTAACCTACTTGTCCACAGTCGGCCTCACAGAGCAATGCAGCCATGTAGCAGCCGCACGGCTCCACCAGAAATCCGTCATCGAGATGGCAAAAACTCCCCAAGGAAGATACCGGGGACGTACTACGGGCTTGAGAAAAAAGCAAAAGCGAGGACGGTTCGATCAGGATTCTCCCTAGAGGGACCTCTAGGGTAGCCGGAAGCCCCCCAAGATTTCAACCAGACGACGCCTCGATCACAGACTGCGGAAGATACCAGCAAGATTGAGGTCTTGCCACTCAGCCCAGCTCACCAGCCACGTCCCATGACCGCCTTACTCCCCTCAAAATTGCAAGAGCCCATCCCATCGAACTTCAACTCTCTCAATTCGATACTACGACGAAACTCTGATCCAGTTGATCAGCTAGAGGCCTCCGAACCATAATGCTACTCCACGGTGCTTTAGATGCCATACGGCTGAGCTTCCCATCTATCTTAAAGGGAGCAGAGAAAACTGACTCGATATGAAGCCGGGATGACTCTCTGAAATCAGATGAGCCATCAATTCAGGCTCACTCATTAAGCAGCCGACGGCCAGCCGAGGTCGATTTGAGAAATCAAGCAAACAAAGAATCCATCGGGGGATGTCATCCAGTTTAAATGCTAACGGCATTGGAGGGGACGGGATATAGTCGATCACCATGCCGCTTTAAGGGCGACGAAGAATGACTTGCTGAAAAGAAGTATCCGACTCGTCCGATGCTGGCTCGAATTGAAGGTTATGCCCGGGCTGAAGAGCCTTCAGGCAGGACGATGAAGGAAAGGCGGTGAAGCTCGACCCTGGCCTAACTCGCTGGCGCAGGCAGCCCGAACTCCTCAGGCCAAGCGGAAGTCCGATGGAAGGACGCGAAGAGTCCTCTCTCAGGATTAGAACCAAACCAAAGAGGAAAACGACAAGGCGATGACCAGGGGCCAACGCAAAGTCAAGAGAGCTGCTCCAAATAAGAAGGCAAAGGATAAGACTACTGCCCAAGAGAACCGGAAACAACGCCCCCAGACCCTAGCATAGAAAATTCGGGATGTGCGCCGGGTAACTCCTCATAAAGGTTCTATTCAATTAAATTATTTTGGTGCAAAATCTAATGAGACAGACAAAGAAGCAGTCAATAGTTGGCCGTGCTAGGACAGAGAGTACCGCAGCCGAACAAGCGGCGAAAGGCCGGCAACCGCTGCGGAAAAAAGAGTCGCCCCCGAGTGCCAGGCCGGCCGGCTGTGCAGTAGATTGAAAATCTCACCGTCTCGAGTGCTCGGCGCAAAAACCTGGGTGATCCTGGTTCAGAAGATAAGATCTCCCCCGAGGGGCCGGGCCGACCGGTGTAGAAGAAATCTCCCCGAGGCCGCCAACCGACTGTAGGAGAAAATCTCCCCCAGCAACCGGGGGCAGGAAGAAAAGTCCCCAGTCCTCACAACCTGCGCAGGAGATAAAGCCCCCCGAGGGGAGGCCGATCCGACGGGAAAGAGGAAGGCCCCCGGAGGATAAGTCTCCCTACACCGAAAGCCTCAGCGTAAGAAAGAGTAGCCCGCCGAGGAAGATAGATCTCTCCCATAACTCTCGGCAGGAAAAATCTCCCCCGCGCCCGGAAACCCGGAATAAGACTAGGACCGCTGGTAGGAGAAAATCTCCCCCAGGGCGTGATCAACCTCGTCTGTAGAAGGAAGATTCACCTGAGGAACCTTTGGTGCGAGACGCCCCGTTGTAGGAGAATAAGGTCTCCCGAGCAAACCGCACTGACCAAGATAAAGCCCGGCAAGTCGAGCCGTAAATAAGATTCCCCATTGGCCACCTCGGCAGGGAAAGATCTCCTAGCTGCACAACTTCGAGAGTAGGATATAAGACCCGGCCGGGCCAACGGCTGCGGGAAAGAAACTCTCCGAGAGGTGAGGGAAGATTCGTCCCCAACAACCTCGACGGTAGAGAAAAATCTCCCCAGGGCTCGGGCCGACCCGTCTACAGGAGATAAGAATCTTTTCCCGGCAAAATAAAAATGGGAGACACAGACGACAAATGACGAGGGGAGTGAGGATGGCGCCGAACCTCGAGTGCAGGAGATAAGACGCAAGGGTATTTAAGCCCTACATCGGGCAGCGGGGGGGTCCTATAGAATCTTGCGGGCTCTCTCGACTTAGGAGAGCTCCTCCGAAGCAACTCCGACCCAGGAATAGACACCCAACGAATCGAGCAACTCGACTGTTGGAATTATTCCCCGAGCGTCGAGAATGGCTAAAAGTAAGTCGCCCCATAAACTCGGTAAGAAGATCAGATTTGTAAAGCGCCAAATTGCGGTGGGAGAGGTCTCCCCTCACAGAAGCAAAGATTCACACCCGTGTATAGATAAGAATCTCTCCGAGGCAACCTCGGAGAGGGTTAGGAGATGTTAAAGATAAAATTTCTCTATGCCCCTACCTGCTGGAAGAAAGGCTCCCCGAGCGAAACCGGCGGAACTTGTGCAAGATAGACTCCCCCGGCCGGGCAACCTCGGCTTGTACGGAGATATAGATCTCCCTCGACCTCGGGCGGGCCGGGAGCTGACCCCAGCTGTAGGAGAAAGCTCCTCGAGCTCCGAATCAAATCTCGACTGTGGGAGATAATATCTTCCCGGCAAACCCGGCCAGCAGAGAAGATCTCTTGCCTAGTTCGTGTAGGAAAAGCCTACCGAGAGCCTGAAGTGGGCAGAAAGAAAGCCTCCCAGGAGGCTAAATAAATAGCCCCGAACTCTTGAAGCACAGGAGATAAGATCTGCCCAGGGTCCGCGACGACTGCAGAGATAAAATCCCTCCGAGCGACCCATAACCTCGACCGTAGGAGATAAGATCCCCCGAGGCGCCCAAACACTTGGCCATAGGAGAGAAAGATCTCCCCTCCGTCTGGGCCAACCTCGGCTGTAGAGATAAGATCTCCCCGCAGCGCCCATAAAACCTCAACCGAGGAGCCCATACAATAGATAGGAGAACCTCGTCCTAATGCGAGCTAAAAGTCAGGCTCATTCATTAGATTCGGGAATGAGAAGAGGCACTGACAAGCGGTCCTTACTATGCCCCCTACAATCCCGTTAGAAAGCGAGAGAGAGAAACATCATCCTATCAGTGAGCAAAATCAAAGAATCGGTCCTCAAAGTCTATGCACTAACCATCGGCCAAGATAGATTTCTCCAGAAGACTAGTAGAGAGTCGCAGATTCTTGTATACAGAGGCTGGTCTACCGCTTCGAGGCCGAAGAAAGTGCACAGACACTCGGGGCATGTGCGCGAGGTAGATAAGATCGTCTCGTGCGCAGTATCGACGCAAGTCTATCTATATCATCTGGATCCAAGAGATCAATCTCTCTCTGAGCGGGCTCCGAGCGCCCGTATCAACCTCAGCTGCAGGAGATAAGATCTCCCCCAGGTGTCCGTATCAATCTTGGCTGCAGGAGATAAGATCTCTCTCGAGCGTCCGTATCAACCTAGGCTAGAGATCATATCTCTCCCGAGAGCCTGTATTAACCTCAGCTGCAGGGGATAAGATCTCCCTCGAGTCAACCTCGATCGCAGGAGAGGAGATCTCTCCCGAGTCAGCCTCGTCTACTGGAGACGATATCGCCCCCGAGGAGCTCAACCTTCGACCTTGATCGTAATAGACGAGATCTACATCGATCTCGACTGGAGATGAGATCTATCTCGGGCTTCAACTTCAATATCAACTTTGGCTAGAGATGAGATCTCCCCCGAGCTTCAACTTAAACTAGCATGGAGCCCAGAAGAGGACTTCGGCAGTCGCCCTTTCCGCACATTCTTCCTTCGAGTTTCGAACTCAAGAGTGGGGGGGGAGATTATTGTTGGGGATAAACCCCGCTCTTGCTGAAGTCCAGTTTGATGCTCAGCTTAATGCAACCGATAGCCATAGAAGAGCTTCAGCGGATGAGTCTTAGCCGAACTCCTTCAGCCGGTTGAACTCCTCAACTGTTGAGCTCCTGCCGAACTCCTTCAGTCGGTCGAACTCCTCAGCGATCGAGCTTCAGTCGGACTCCGACGAGAGCCGAACTCTCTCCATGCCCCTCCAACCGGACGCCTACGGGAGCCTAACTCCTTCCAAGCTTTCCTTTCAGTCGAACTCCTCTAGGAGCCGAACTTCTCCAGAACTTCTCCTCCAGTCGGATTTCTCTAGCAAATTGCTCCTGGATAATGCCACCAGATATATCCCCTTCAGGAGTCCGAACTTCTTTGGAATCGATATATGCCGAAGTCCACCAACCAACGTCTGCTTTCTCAGAGCTATGGCCATTAAATCTCGACGAACGGTCACCATTAGTCCGCTGCAGGCGACAGCAATCCACTATCAGACAACGATGACTGTCACCATCAATCTATGGCAGGCGGTGCTGCAGACGGTGCCTTCCTCCATGATTGACTTTGTCAAACCTCAAGCGGCCTGCTATTAGGCAGCTGCAGCTGTCACCATCAACCCGCTACAAGCTTCGCCTATAAAAAGGGACCCTCCAGATACGCTTACTCTAAGCTAAGCTCTCCTCTCCTCCTCTAAACTCTATCAAACTCATTTCAGAGCACTCTATTTCTATTGGTCAGAAGAGCTGATTTGATTGTCGGAGGATCCTGTCGGAGCCACCACCACCATTACACACAAATATAGTATTTGCTTGTATCCAATATGTATATCTTATTAGGTTCATTAGTGATATGATATATTACCGAAATGGGTATAGCCATTAATATATTATGGCACTCACTTAAAGGAGAGATATAATGATGCACCCACTACAACATAACAGGACTATGACAATAGTTTATAACCACTACTATAGTCTAAAAAATTACTGTCATAGGTTATGGCAGTGATTAGTTAATCGCTGTCACTGCAACTATCACCGTAGGTTTATGACAACGGTTATTACAGCGGTTATGAGAACCATTGCCATACATAGCCTATGATAGTGATTTTCAAACCGCTGCCATAGATTGAGCTATGGCAGTGGTTTCAAACCACTGTCATAGATTAATGATAGCGATTCGCATGTAGCTTGGCACGCCTATGACAATAATTTTGCAACCACTATCGTAGCTTTGAATAATAAAAAAATATAAAATTTTTAATTTTTTTATATATTTTACTTGATAAATGTAGAGATATATATAACATAATAAAAAATATAAAAAAATATTATAAATATAAGAATATTTTTGAAATGCTCAAATTTTACTATCGAATAAAATTTATTATAATATTTTTTAAAAAAATATATTAGAAGTTTTCTAAATCTACATCATCGTTGTCACCGAAAGATGGAGCATGAGTTGGAGGAGCTAGAGCTGGAGTTGTAGGAGCTGGAGTTGGAATGTCAACCAACATGTCCCTAAGGCCCACGAAGTCTACTCCAAAACATGCACTTAACCTTGTCATCATGGTGCTCAGGATGTTCTCCAGATTAGATGTGCACTCCTCAGCATGAGCAGCTCGTGCCATAGCTTGATCTATCCACATCGGAGCCTGAGCTGCCTATGTTAATGCCTCCTCAAGCTGCTCCCGACTGACGACACCAAAAGCATATAAAGAGACGCTCTCCTCAGACCAATAGCTCATCGGCGTATGTTCGGACTTGCATCGGATCCTCCTAGAGTACTCAGGCCTCAAGACCTAAGATAGATGATCATGGAGGCTAGAGGTGTTCGGACCCTCGCTTGCAAGCACATCTAACTGCTCCTGTAATTATAAATTCAAATAAAATTTTATAAGAAATGCTATAATACTGATCATATATACTAATATATTTATTACTTATAAAAATTCTTTTGATCATGGCATTCATTGGCCTTCCCTTCTTGTCCGTATGGCTGGATCAGAAGATCTCACTATGGTTGGACATCATTCTATCTCTCATTAGCTATAACAATGGATCAATTAATTAAAAATATAAAAAAAATATTAATTTAATTTATCTAGTAAGATTCAGAATTTATTATCTTTTTATGCACACAACTGGCCATAAACTTACATCCTAGAGTATGCGTGTACTCTTGGACTGTTCGATTTTTTCAATTCTGATGGAAGGTAGTCTAACAAGTATTTAAATAAATAATAAATATTTAAAAAATATTTAAATATAATTTTAAGTATATTAAAAAAATTAAAAATTAAAAATTTTATCTTGAACTCTTGGCTCCTCCAATGTCTAACCATTCCCTCCCACTGACTCGAGGGACAGTCCTGTATCCAAGAAACAAGCTTCTTCGAAGTGTCTCGTTGGTGCTTGAGCCATTTTTTATGGAGCTTGACCTTATAGCTTCGATACAACTCTTTAATCTTCTTCAATCAGGCATCTCGAGCCTTCTCGTGATCTGAAAAGTCGTTCCTCCTCTGCACAAAGTTATTAAAAATCAGTTACCAAATTATTCTAATCAAATAAAATGTAAATATATCAAATGCATAAAAATAATTAAGATACACTTATCCATATCTCCTTCCACATCCGGTTTCTGACACTAGCATCCATCAATCGCTAGTCTATGGACATTACCCGAATGATATCGGACTGCCTCACAAGCACTCTAAAAAAGAAATCCATCTCTTGTGCTGTCTCCCTTATTGGTCTTTCCTCCGCATCATATTGCACCATCATCTGATGCTGGCGGTTTCACACATGTGACATGCGTGTGGAACCATAAAATATCCTATTAGATTATGCACCTATAATAAAAATATGTTATGCAAATATATAAGTATATAAATATTATATAAATAAATAAATAAATAATATAATAAAAAAATATACTCAGATGCTGGTGTCGAAGCATGTGTCAGAGATGTGGCTGATGGTGGAGGCTTAGATATCGGTGGAGTAGATATCGATGGTGGAGTAGATGCCGATGGTGAAGTAGATGTTGATGGTCCCTTGAGTAGTCGATGCGGAGGTAGATGGAGTATCCTCCGATCACTCCTTAGATACCGAGCTCCGTGTAATCCATCGAGGGGCAGAAGTGAAAGCTAGATGGCATTTCGGTGCCATCATGACTTGCAATGTTAATGAACATTAACCAATATAACATGTTGAACAATAATATTAGTATAGCATCAATAAATGAAGACTAATATTTATACTAGAATGTGTCATTTTTATTTTCTTTCCATCTTGATACACCGCACCTCATGTACTCATTCCTGTTGGCATCCTCCTCTTAGTAGAGCATGTAATCATTAGGACATGCATGTAGCATTTTTCATCTAAGGAGATAATTTAGTTACTAGAAAGGAGATAATTTAGTTTCATTTCTATCGACACTCATATGCTCCAAAAATCCTTCCATAGACTCATTGATCTTCTAGAACTCTCCAAGTGCTGCTGGAACCTTCTCCCCCTTCTCCACCTCTCCCATACGTTCATAGTTGAACCCATACTATTCTATGGTCCACCAGTCCCTCTTCCTTCCAATCCATCCCATATCGAAAACAAACAAAGTAGCAATGATAGAATAATAGAGAAGAAGACCCAGCCAGAAGTGTTGCTAGATCGATGGCGATGAAGACGGTGGCAGACTCTTCTTCATTGTCATTGTCACTATCACGAGGTGGGACTAGTAAGACATAATCAAGGAGGAAGAGAAGATAAAGAGACACCCAAAACTCTTCGCACTTTAGAGAGGTATTTTGGGAGGCGGGGGAGGTGAAGAGGGCCCTGAGAATCCCATTGGCCACTACCCAAGTGGCGGTGCCGCAACCGATGATGGTGGAGACCCGGCCGCATCCTCGAACTTTTGCTTGTTATCGAGGTGAGAAGAAAACTATGAGCTCTTCCACCATGCGCAATTCAAGCTTAGAAAGATACACTGTTGTTTCCATGTGGTGCTCTCTCCATTCTCTAAAACCTCACATGTCAAATAAAGTTTAAAGCTTCCATTTTAATACATATAAATAGATTCATTTGCAGTTACAATAGAATTCGCTAATGTTATAGGTCATTAATTAAGCATCCATTTCAAGAACAAGGTCACCTTGTTTTAGATTAGCTGGCATGCACGTGTACTTGGTGAAGGTTGAGGGTTATCACTATACAAGTCTCAGTCCGTAACTACGTGGGATGTAGGAACTACGTGGGAGCCCCATGAGTGGAGGGATGGCTTTGAAATGACCGACATGGCTTAAGGGCTATCCACAGCTGTCGACATGGCCCGATCCAAGGCTACCGGTATGGTATGGCTCAAAATCTATCGGTAGAAATTTTTTTATCGATCGACACGGTCCAAGGGCTTTCCATGGCTGCCGACATGGCATGGCCTAAGGGCTATCCACGACCCCGAATATGGCACGGCCCAAGGGCTGTCCACGATCGCAGACATGGCATGGCCCATCCAAAATCCACCGACACGGTCCAGAATCAATTGACAAGAGTTCTCTTGCCCACCGACACGACCTACGTCGACAGATAAGTATAATATTTATAATAAATATTATTATAAAAATTTTAAAAATTATTATAAATATTATAAGTGATTAATAAATAATATTATAAAATTAAAAAATTATATCGATGGCTATAGAGAGGGGGTCACATCGAAAGCTCTGAGGGTTGTCGGTGATGACACTAGAGGAAGATGACGGTGCTAGAGATAACCTACGAAATAAGAGCAAGATAGTGAGATAGAGAGAGAAAAAAGAGAGAAAAGAGAGAGAAAAAGGGGAGAGAGAGGGAGAGGCGGCCCGGGGGGCATCGTGATGGGAGCCGGGGAGGGGGGTGGTGGTGCATGGTGATGGGGTGGGCCTGGGGGTGGGTTGAGCGGGGGCACGAGGTGGTGGCCAGGGATGGGGGTGGCGGGTTGCGGGGATGGCAGGGGCACCGAGAGGCGGGGGTGGTCGGGGATGGGGGGCTAGGGGGTGCAGTTGAAGGAAATATCCTATTTTTCGGATCAGATTCGTTCAAATTTGATTGGATCAAGAGGGATATTTCAAAATTTTTTTCTCTTAGATCCAAATCAGATCTGAGACTCTTCAAATCTGATCTTATTGATATGATAAAATTAAATTAAATTAAATTAAATTAAATCTAATTTAATCATACCTTTGTTATGGGTAATCCTACTATCCTATGATGATCCCGATGTTTGTCTAAGATTCTCGATGTAGCTATGCAAGCACCTGGCCTCTACTAGTGTCCACTCGGGCAAGATCTGGAGATCTTCTCCTTCTCAATCTATGCTCTAAAAATTAGATTTGGATCTGATCTTGAAGATCTTCAAAATAGCTTTTGAAGATCAGCCATTGTCTCTTGTAGCAATAATGCCTTCTTTCTTTTCTGTCGCCTTTCTCTTGCTTGGATTGCACCAAACTCGAGCCTAAAAAACTCTTGAACGTGGATAGGAGAGAGAGGACCTGAAGGTGGCATGGAGAGGGAGGGAGAGAGGCCTTGTGGCATGGGCAAAGGGCAGAAAATTCTATATTTTAAGCACAGACAGGATTTATATAGATCCTACTGCGCCATGTAGTGCCACATTATCTCGACCAATCATGGCCCTTTGTGCAATCAGATCTAAATCTGATTGGTACGATGACATCATCTGATCCAATCAGATTAGAGTCTCTCATAAATCTTCTTAGGTGGCGTCAAGACTGATCAAATATGACCCTTTGATGCCATCTAAGTTAAAACCATGAAGCAACCTAGAGTCCCATAGCGTGATCCTCATGGGGTGCATGCCTTCCTAGGCGTGCACCCCCTCCCTTTCTACTTTTTAGCAGGAGGACAAAGCCCCATGTTCTCTCCTATGGGTGCATGACACATAGGCAGATGTTTAAGTATCAAAAGTCAACATTTGACCAAAGTCAAAAAACAAGATTTAGCAGGTAATAAAAAATGGCAGGTGTTGTCTCAAATTTATCTCATAAATTAAGACAATCCTTTTCTGACCTAAACAAGCTCCAGTCAGATCAAGTAAAGATTTCTGAGTGAGCCCAAACACATTTGGCTCAATCGAGACAAGCTTTAATGATGGTTGAAGGAGAATATTAGATTCAATCATGTGCTAGCACGATTTTCTTAAACCTAATTAAATCTTATTCAAATCAATTGAACTGGGTTAGTCCAATTAATGATATTCAGATCCAAACCCTTATTTGTATGATCCAGTTAAGTTCAGTTCTATATGATAATAAGATACATCGCGATCTCTATCATCGACATCATCGATATACCTTCCGATGGATCAAAATTTTTTTGATTTAGACAACTAGTATGATCGATCATCCAAATCATTCTAATTGCTCCCAAAATCTATCAGTGACACCTAGCAGCATATGATGGCAATCCATCAAAACTGAAAATGAATCTTTTGATGCAGTTACCTATGTGATTAAGTTTTTCTATCTTGAGCTCCTATTGGATTAGGGTTAAGGTGATCTCATCAAATCCTAATATCCGTCATATGAATTAATCATTCGATTCAAATCTAATGTGAAAATCCTAATAAAAACTCTTTCTATTATTTTAATTTGCCATGGTCATGGGCTTATAGACTTGATTCTCATGATCATTATAGGGCTGCTCCTCATCTATCGAGGTAGATAGATCTCCTATTGGTATAATCTAATTCCTACAATGAACATGCTATAGCCAACATACACCATAGGATTCCAAATGGCTAGGAGACTGAGTTATGGTGTAGTCAAACTATAATACCCTCAAGATGAACTACCGATGCACCTCAGCTCAAAGAATCAGACACACCACTGCAGCTTCGACCTAGTCATTGATGAGAAGATAGACTTCCTCATGACTGCTCAAGATAGTCACGCTCAGTGCCCTCGTTCTCTAACGAGTACCTATACTCTCGCTCTGGTATCTCTATACTGTAGACTCAAGACTCATCTATCCTAAAGAAGCGATCATACACCAATCTTCCGGATTAATCACCATCCTCATGATGATCCTACGGTCGGGAGCATTTTATGAGTTAATAATGAAAATTAATGTTTTAAATTTTCAACTCTTGAAAATATGAACTATCACTACCATTAACTCAAGGAATGGATCACAGACATTTTCAAATACATATTATGATAGAAGATAATCCATTTTATTATTTATAGTCAAAATTATAATTTTATTCTTAGATGTATATTACAAGTGTCAGTCAATTTTGGCTTCTAGGGCACACATATCTAATAAACTTTCACTTGACCTAAAGCAATTGGCTATAAATCTAAGTCCCATCTTCTTAAGATGGGTTTTGATCTTTTACTGGCCCAACGACTTTATGAGTGGGTCTGCCACATTATTTGTGGAATCGACTCTCTTGACCTCAACATAATCTTTCTCGAGGTAATCGTGGATAAGGTGATATCGCCGCTCGATGTGCTTGGATTTTTGGTGAGACCTCGACTCCTTAGCAAGGACTATGGCACCATTGTTGTTACAGTACAGAGGAATGGCATTCGATGGCATCACTTCGATCTCTGCAATAAATTTCTTATACCAGAATGCCTCCTTCGTAGCTTTTGATGTAGCGATACATTTTGCTTTTATAGTGGATCTGCTATCACTGTCTGCTTAAAACTTTTTCAACTGACAGCACCATCATTACACACAAATAGACTCCCAGATGTCGACTTTCGATCATCTATATCGGATATAAAATTCGAGTCTGTATACCCCTGGACTTGGGGTTCTCCATTACCAAAAACTAACAACATATCCTTAGTTCTTCTCAAGTACTTAAGGATACATTTTATAAAAGTCCAATATTCTTCACCTGAATTTGACTGATATCTGTTCGTGACACTCATAACATGGGTTATATCAGATCGTGTACATAACATGGCATACATGAGGCTTCCTATTGCTGAAGCATAAGGGATCTTACTCATACGTTCAATCTTCTCTGATGTGTTGAGACACATTTTCTTAGAGAGATGAATGTCATGTCTGAAGAATACTAATCTTCTTTTAGAGTTTTTCATACTAAACCTCTTTAGCACTTCCTCTATGTACATCTTCTGTGAAAGACCTAGCATCCTATTCGATCTATCTCTATAGACTTTGAATCCTAGAATGTAGGATACTTCTCCTAGATCTTTCATGGAGAATTCTTTAGATAATCATATTTTAATTATGGTCAACATGAAAATATCATTCTCAATAAAGAGGATATCATCCATGTATAGTACGAGAAAAATAATAGCGCTCCCACTGATCCTTTTGAAAATACATGGTTCCTCCTCATTTTTGATAAAACCAAATAATTTGATCACATCATTAAAATGAGTATTCCAGCTTCGAGATCCTTGCTTAAGTCCATATATGGATCTTTGCAGCTTGCATACTTTATGATCAGCATCACTGAATGTGAAATCTAGCAGCTATTTCATATAGATATCTTTCTTAAGGTATCCATTTAGAAATACCATTTTTACATCCATTTATCATATTTCATAATCAAAATAACTACAATAGCAAGCAATGTGCGGATGAATTTTAGTATAGCTACTAGCGAAATGATATCCTGATAGTCAATGCCTTCGCACTGACTATAACCTTTTACCACTAATCTAGCTTTGAATGTCTCTACATTTCCATATGCACCAATCTTTCACTTGTAGATCCATTTACATCCAATAGATACTATGCCTTCTATTGGATCTACCAAGGTCCAGACTTGGTTTGAGTGCATCGAGTCAATTTCTGACTTCATTTTCTCTAACTATTTTTCAGAATCGATATCTGATATCGTCTCGTCATAGGTTTTGGGATTACTATGAATCCTATTATCTACGAGGAATATTTTCTCTACTTTCTCTAAAATAGTACCTAAGTACCTTTCAGAGGGATGAAAAATCCTTTTCGATCTACAAGATGGAGGAGGTAGTGATTGTATTGGCTCAACCTGATTTGATTTCATGGGGTCCTTAGCTCGTTGCTCTTGTGAAACTTTCTCCTTGAGCTTGATTTGCTTTCTAATGCCGCTATCTTGAATAAACTATTTTTCAAGAAAAATGACATGCCGACTCACAATCACATTGTGGTCTTCTGGAATGTAGAAATAATATCTTAATGAGTCTTTAGGATATCCTATGAATCAAGCTTTAAAGGATCTAATAGTCTAACTTATCCGCTTGTTGTCTTTTGACATGAAGCCGGAACAATCCCAAATTCTGAGATGACTCAGACTTGGATTTCTTACCATGCCATATCTCATACGGTGTGGTAGGAATGATTTTAGAAAAAATTTATTCAGTAAATATATTACAGTTAACAGACTATGTTTCCAAAAAAAATCATGGAGGTCTATGAAACTCATCATGGATCGGACCATATCTAATAGGATCTGATTTCTCCATTCTGAAACTCCGTTGAGTTGAGATATTTTAGGTGGAGTCCATTGAGAGACTATGCCATTTTACTTGAGATAGTCCAAAATTTTTTGACTAAGGTATTCACCTCCTCGATCTGATCGAAGAACTTTAAAGAGTTTTCCTATTTGCTTTTCGACTTCATATCTGAATTTTTTGAACTTTTCAAAGGCTTCAAACTTGTGTCTCATAAGATACACGTATCCATACCGAGATAAATCATGGATAAATATTATGAAGTAATCAAAGTTGCCTCTGACCAACACATCAAATAGGCCACACACATCAGTATGTACTAGGGCAAGTAGATCCATGGCCCTTTCCTCATATCCTACAAAAGAGAGCTTAGTCATTTTACTATGAAATCATGATTCATAAATTAGATATGGCTTAGAAGTCAATAGATTCAATAGCCTGATTTTCTTCAATTTATTAATCCTATCTTCTGCTATATGACCTAGCCTTAGGTGCCATAGATACCTATTGTTTGGACTATCCCTAGATCATTTTACGACATTCATATTTTGCTCGATATTAAAGACAGATACATAAATATGTAACTGATAGAGATCGTTAATGAGAAAACCATTTGTAATTTTATTTCTTTCATAAAGAATAGTATAATAGTCCTTAAGAAAACTAATTACATAGCCTTCTTGTGCTAAACATGAAATAAAAATCAAATTTCTGCTTACGGCAGGCATATAATAACAATCCCTAAGTACTAAATTTAAGTTAGATAGTAGTCAAAGAGGATAGGTTTCCACGGCCAAAGCAGCAACCCTTGCTTCATTTTCGATGCGTAGGATCATCTCACCATCCCTCAGCCTCCTGCTATCCTCAAGACCCTGCATAGAAGTGTACAAATAAGCACTAGAACTAAAGTCAAGCATCCAACTGGATGCAAAAAAAATCGTAAGGTTAGATTCAATAACGAGCATACCTCTAGAAGGACCTATCTCCTTTTCTTTAGGATGGCTAGGTATGTAGGACAGTTTCGCTTTCAGTGGCCGTCAGTATTATAATGAAAATACTTTTCTTTATCAGCAGCCTTCTTCTTCAGCTCTGTCTTTTTTTTCTTTCCACCTTCCACCTTCTGCCTTTTCACAGACTTCTTCTTCTTTTCAAAAGACTTTCTCTTGGAAGAAGTCCGTTCCATAGCAAGTACTGAGCTTTTAGAATCTTTCATAGAAAGCTCAGCAGTAACCAGTATATTCATAAGTTCGATCAGAGTATTCTGAAGTTTATGCATATGGTAGTTCATAATGAACTGCCCATATGCATCAGTCAAGAATTGCAGAATTATATCATTCTACAGATCCTAGTCTAACTTCACTCTGAGCTTTTCAAGCTCTTTCAAGTTCTTGATCATCATTAGACAATGATCTTAGACTGATTGTCCATCACGCATTTTAGCTTTAAACGATCATTTAGTAACCTGATATTTGGCTGCGCAACTTTGTTCACCAAATAACTCTTACAGGTGAGCCAACATTTGGCGGATAGTCTTGATATCTTCATGTTGACGCTGAAGCTCATCAGACATCGAGCCCAACATATAGTATTTGATCTTATTATCTTCATCCATCCATTTATCAAGAGATGCTCTCTATTCAGTAGATGGACAGACTGATAAGGTGGGAGGATCCTGATCTAATACATGAGTTAACTTCTCAGAATCCAAAATAATTTTAAAGTTTCGGAGCTAATTCTTGTAATTAGGTCCAGTCAGTCTATGGGTGTCCAGGATACGAGCTAGTGGGTTGAATGCAGATATATATTTTTTTTCTATAGAGAGTCAAAGTTTCTAGTTAGATTTTGTAATTAAGATTTGACTAATTTGTTTAAGAGTTTGATTTTTAAATAAATTAGCTTCCATTATTTTCTTCGAATTCCTATACTTTCTCTATAGAGATGTAAAAATCTCCATGATTAATGATTTTTAGTGGGTGATGCAGTCCCACCAACTAACTCATCACCTCATCTAACAGTTATTGATGATGGGTTATCCAATGAGTGAACAACTCTTATCCAATGATTCTCTAATCATGGTGCACCCAGGCTTGGTCTCTAATTCATGAATCTCACCGTATGCCCGTAAAATATTGATCCACTCCTTAGTTAAGTCAGACCCACCATTTGCATAGATTGGATTCCTAATTGGAGTCTCTCACCATATCCAAAATATTGAGCCCTAATCCATCCTCCAGCCCATAGCATCCAATGCCTAATAGACATGGTTGCATCTTTTCGATGCAACTGAACCGAACTTTGTAATCCAACCGAGAACAATCAACCCCGGGAAAGGGCCCGCACATCTATAATGGTGGAAGACCTTAGACTTAATCTTTTCTTAGGAAGAATTTGATTTAGGTCTCTTTAAACTTGACTTGACATAGTCATAACAATCATTATGACTAACCTAGTGGCATGGGTTAGCTCAGATTATTAGCCACCTTCAGATCAGGACTGAGCTGATCAAAATATGGTTAGATAAGTGAGATCGGTGGAAGGAATATGCCATTAACTCGACAAGAATGCATTCGAGTTCGAGTAGCTTCCAATTAAAAATCAGTCGATCGTATCTGCCAAACTTACCTTAGACACTAAATTATTGAGCAGAACCAATTGAATTAGCCTACAATCCAGACTCTAACCACTGAGCCTAATTAGGTCTTAACTTGATTGATCACTCATGTGACTCGATCTTGACCCAGACTTAATCCTATTAGATCGGTCAATTTAAGCACTCTTGATCCCATCTAACCAACTCTTGATTCGGTTTGATCAACCGCTTAGACCTAATTGAGCTATCCAAGCTCAAAGCTACCCAACCCTAATTTTATGAATATATCTTAGATCTAAAAATTTTTAATTTTAGATTTAATATATTTTATAATCTTAATTTTTAATTAAGTTTAGAGTTTATAAACAAAATATGTAAATAAAATTCTAGGGTTTCAGGATCTATGGTTTTGCAGAAAATAAGTTTTTGATTTTTGATTAAGGATGAATATGCAGCACCCCTACACATCATAAGAACACCCCATCGAATGAAAGGAGAGGGCCTTTAAATCCTTCTTTATTCTTATGACTGGATGGCCAAGAGAAACGTCTTAATCAGAAATATGATGAATCTATAAAACTAGTTAGATCTACTTCATATATCATATATAAAAATTGATCTAACTCAAAAATATATTTTGCATACATCTCATGTATCATATCATGCATGTTTTTAGATCTAAATTATCTCATAAATATCTAAAAAATAAAATTTAAATTTGATCATATCAAATTAAATTTATTCAAGATAACTTTGTAGAACTATTCTACAACTAGTCTAAACATGCATCTATCATATCTCATATGAATAAAATTAAATAATTTTATTTTTTATTTTTTAGATTTAATTATAATATTTACAGTATCAAAAAATAATAAATAAATATATCTAAAAATTATAACTAATCAAATTAAAATTATGATTATGCTAGACTATATATAGAATAATTCTGTTCCTAGTCTAGTCATGCATCTCATACATCTCAGATCTAGATTATTTAATTTTTTTAATTTCTAATTTTAGATCTAATCATATCTAATGTGACATATGAAATCATCTAATTATTAAATCAAAAATATATTAAAATTAAATCTAATTAATTATGAAAATCTGGCTCTAATACTAGTTGAAGGAAAAATTCTATTTTTCGGATCAGGTTCGTTCAGATCTGATTGGATCAAGAGGGATATTTTAAATTTTTTTTTTTAAATCCAAATTAGATCTGAGACTCTTCAGATCTGATCTTATTAATATGATAAAATTAAATTAAATTAAATTAAATTAAATCTAATTTAATTATATCTTTGTTATGGGTAATCCTGTTATCCTGTAATGATCCCGATGTTTGCCTGAGGTTCTGAATGTAGCCACGCAAGAGCCTGACTTCTATTAGTGTCCACTTGGGTAGTATCTAGAGATCTTCTCTTTCTCAATCTATCCTCCAAAAATTAGATCTGGATCTGATCTTGAAGGTCTTCAAAATGATTTTTGAAGATCAATCGTTGTCTCTTGCAGCAGTACTGCCTTCTTTCTTTTCTGTCATTTTTTTCTTGCTTGGATTGCACCAAACTCAAGTCCAAAAAACTCCTAGACATGGATAAGAGAGAGAGGACCTGAAGGTGGCATGGAGAGGGAGGGAGAGAAGCCTTGTGGCATGGGCAAAGGATAGAAAATTCTATATTCTAAGCGCAGACAGGGTTTATATAGATCCTACTGCACCATACAGTGCCATATTATCTCGATCAATCATGACCCTTTATGCAATCAGATCTAAATCTGATTGATGGGATGACATCATTTGATCCAATCAGATTAGAGTCCCTCATAAACCTCCTTAGGTGGTGCCAAGACTGGTCAAACAGGACCCTTTGGCGCCACCTAAGTTGAAACCATGAAGCAACCTGGAGTCCCATCTGTATGGGACCCCAGGCATGATCCTCATGGGGTGCATGCCTCTTTAGGCATGCACCCCCTTCCTTTCTACTTTTTAGTAGGGGGAGAAAGCCCCATGTTCTCTCCTATGGGTGCATGAGACATGGGCAGATGTCTAAGTGTCAAAGATCAACATTTGACTAAAGTCAAAAGACAAGATTTAGCAGGTAACGAAAAATAGCAGGTGTTGTCTTAAATTTATCTTATAAATTAAGATAACCCTTTTCTAACCTGGACAAGCTCCAATCAAATCAAGTAAAGGTTTCTGAGTGAGCTCAAATATATGGCTCAGTCGAGACAAGCTTTAATGATTGTTGAAGGAGAACATTAGGCTCAATCGTGTGCTAGTATGATTTTCTTGAACCTAATTGAATCTTATTTAAATCAATTAAACTGGTTAGTCCAATTGATGATATCCAGATTTAAATCTTTGTTTGTGTGATCTAGTTAGGTTTAGTTCTATATGGTAATGGGATATGTCGTAATCTCTATCATCGACATCATCGAAATACCTTCCAATGGATCAGAACTTTTTTGATTCAGACAACTAATATGATCGATCATCCAAATCATTCTAATTGCTCTCAAAATCCATCAGTGACACCTAGCCGCATATGGTGGCAATCCATCAGAACTGAAAATGAACCTTTCTATGTAGTTACCTATGTGATTAAGTTTCTCTATCTTGAGCCCCGACTGGATTAGGGTTAAGGTGATTTCGTCAAATCCTAATATTCATCATATGAATTAATCATTCGATTCAAGTCTAATATAAAAATTCTAATAGAAACTCTTTCTATTATTTCACTCTACCATGGCCATGGGCTTATGGACTTGATTCTCATAATCATCATAGGGCTGCTCCTCATCTACCGAGGTAGATTGATCCCTTATTAGTGCAATCCAATTCCTACAATGAACATGCTATAGCCAACATACATCTCAGAATTTCGAATGGCTAGGAGATCGAGTTATGGTGTAGTCAAACTATAACACTCTCAAGGTAAACTACCGATGCACCTCAGGTCAAAGAACCAGACATACCACTATAGCTTCGAGCTAGTCATCGACGAGAAGGTAGATTTCCTCATGACTGCTCGAGGTGGTCATGCTTAGTGCCCTCATTTTTTAATGAGTATCTGTATTCTTGCTATGATATCTCTACACCATAGACTCAAGACTCATCTATCTTAAAGAAGCGATCGTATACCAACCTTTCAGATCAATCGCCATCCTCTTGATGATCCTATGGTCGAAAGCATTTTATGAGTTAATAATGAAAATTAACATCTTAAATTTTTAACTCTTGAAAATATGAACTATTATTACCATTAACTTAAGGGATGTATCATAGATACTTTCAAATACACATTATGATAGAAGATAATCTATTTTATTATTTATAGTCAAAATTATAATTTTATCATTAAATGTGTATTACAAGTATCAGTCAATTCTGACTTCTGGGGCACACATATCTAACAGCAGTGACGAAGAAGCCGCGGGGGTGCACGGAGATGGGGAGGGGCAGCCTGAGAAGTGGAGGTGGCAGAGGTTGGAGGATTGATTGAGGAGGGTCGAGAGGCGGGGGGGTGGTCGGGGATGGGAGGGTCGGAGGTGGGGGGCATGGTGACGGGGAGGTCGGGGGGGTTGTGCGGTGACGGGAAGGGACAGCTCGAGAGGTGGGGGTGGCGAGAGTTGGGGGATTGATTGGAGAGGGATGGGGAGGGGCCGAAAGGCAAGGGCGGATGGGGATAGGAGGGCAAGTGGGGAGGAGGGGGCCACCAAGAGGCGGGGGCGGTCGAGGGGGAAGGAGGAGCGGCGTTGGTCGGGGAAGGAGAGGGGTGGTGTCTCACCGATGGTGGAGAGAAGAGAGAAAGAGAGCACACGAAAGGAAACCAAATTTAGGAGTAGATTAATTTTAACCTAACCTACGACAATAATTTTTGAACCACTGTCATAGATCTATAACAACGATTTTTAGTAACTATTTTCATGTGTTGAAAATTAATTTTTTATATTTTTGCTCTAAATATTATATAATTTTAAAATTTAATATCCATCTTCATCATTTATTATCTAAATAATTATCATTAAAGTATCGTTACAAAAGATCGCCTTGATCCGATGGTCTTAGCTTCATCAATCAGAAAAATTTAATTTCGATGATCATAAATAATGATGCGATGATCTAATAGATGGAGACCTATGATGGATTCAAAAATCTGTAATAATGATCTTGGTGATATTTATAGTATACTATAAAAATTTTACTTCAATCGAATATTATTATCATGGTCATTTTAGTAAGGAATAATTTCGACCGTTAAATTAGAAACAAGCGATCAAAGAGCTAAATGATATTTAATTATGAGATAATTTTTTAGTTAAATGATCTTTACTATAATTTTAATAATTTTATATAGCGATGATCATAAAATTTAAATTATTTTTGCATGAACTATTCATGTTAAGCAAATCTTGCAAAAGCATGAGCATAACTACCAATGGAGTTTAAAAATGGTTATCAAATGATGTATAGTTTTGAATCATTCTTAGATTCATGAGTTGAATTTTATGATCACCATCATAAAAATAATTAAAGTAGTAGTTAAGATCATTTATGAAAAAAATTATCTCATAATCGTATGCCGTCTGGTCCTTTGATCACTCATTTATCATTTAATGATCAAAATTATTCTATACTAAATTGATCAAGATAATGATATCCGATTGAAATAAAACTTTGATAGTATGCTACAACATCACCAAGATCATCATTGCAGATTTTTGAATTCATCGAAGGTCTTCATCTATCAGATCATCGCATCATCGTTCATGATCGTTAAAATCAAATTTTTCTGATCGATGAAGCTAGGGCCATCGGATCAAGGCGATCTTTTGTGACGATACTCTAATAATAATTATTTAGATAATGAACGGTGAAGATGGATATTAAATTTTAGAGTAAAAATATGAAAAAAAGATATGGCAGCGATTATGTTGAACCGCTACTATAGGTCGAATCTATTACAGTAATTATTTTGACTTATAGTAGTGGTTAATGTAACCACTACTATAAATCAGATTTATGACAATGGTTCTTTTTAATCACTATCGTAGATTTTATTACAGCGGTTTCGAAAATCATTGCTATAGTATGCGCTGCCATAGCCCCTTTTTGTAGTAGTAACCTGATTGCTCGTCAAAGTTAAATATCAAGAAATTTATTTATTTTAGATAAAATTTTATTATTATTTAGTCTCATTATTTGATGATAATATGATCATGTACTTTTTACAGCATTAACTCCCATAATGATTGATAACATCATAGAAATTTTTTTCTTACCGAATCAAATTTCTTGTACTAGGAAGAGAGAATAATGCTCACATTAGGATGTACTAACCTTGATCTATATTTTGAGTAGATAAACTTTCACCACTTATGGATGAAAGTACATTAGAATAGAAGAGCTTTTTTAAAAATAGGAGTGTTCCAATTGTCTAAGTTTGCTCCTAATGAAGTCCAATATGGCCAAGCATATTAAGGGATCTATTCCCCCTTATGATAAGATGTGTGATTTCTTAATTACTGTGAAGTAGCATTTTGTAAGCTTTGACAGGGCAGAGGCCGGCATCCGTGAGCACATGGAGATAAGAAATATTGCAATGCAATTAAATGATATTAAAAATATAATATTAGATGCATTCTCGGTCCACTTCATTCTCTTCTTTTCTATCAGAGTATGATCCATTTAAAGTCTTCTATAATAGCCAATGAAGATTGGATGGTTAATACCAACCAATTATGTGCAAGAGAAGAAGAAATTGACAAAGGAGAAGATAGACAGCATGAAATCTGCTTCATATTAAGTTAGCAGAAAAATAGATAAATGAATGGTGTACCTAAAGCAAAAGGGAAGAAAGCATTTACTGTACCATTAGGTGAAGCCAACAATAAGATTATCACATACTTCTTCTGTAGAAAGAAGAGATCATAAAGAAAAACTGATAAAGTATGGAAAGTAGCTGCAAAAGAGAGATATCCTTTACTCTTATATATATTTTGAATCTAATTTAGTAAATATTTCTAATTCTATCTAGTGCATTGATTCTAGTGCATCCATGCACATTACTAATGACTTATAGGACTTTCTATCAAGAAGGCCTTCGACTGAAAGTGAACCATCCATTATCATTGGAAATCAAGCATGTTATTGACATAGTTGGTTGCTACAGAATAGTCTTAGATTTTGGAGTATGTTTTTATATTTTTTTGAAAAATCATCTATATTATGCCAAATATTGGGGCAATGAAGGATCTTATGATCATTAAACTTCACTAATTTTGTGACTTGTGTTGACTATATAAAGACAAAGTAGTCATACACATCTAATGGTGCCAGGAGGAGTACTGAAGGAACTTTGAAAATTGATAATTACTATAAATATACAAATAAAAATATTAATTTATAAATTAATTTAATTTTATTTTTAAAAATTAATATTTTTTAATCTTTTATAAGAAAAATGATTGCTAATAAAAAGAACTTGATTTGCTAATTAAAATTAAAAAAATCTGAAGTAAATTGGACTTAAATTAGATTTGTAATGAAGATTCAAAAAAAAAGATAAAAAGATAAAAATTAAAAAAAATAAAGAATTGCAACCAGCTCGCTTGGCCAAGTGCGGTGGCACAGCCCATGCACATGCGGAATGGCCTAGCACCCTCAGCCCTGATGTCAGCACCTATTGCAGTCCACCATGGACTGAAATGCCATGTGGTAGGCATGGACCCTTAAAGGTCCATAAAAAATCCCACGTGGCTCATAAGGGCATTCTTATCATTATGGAAAGCATGTTGAGTGGGGATTCGATGGGTACTATAGTGCATCCAGTCCACGATGGTCCACAAGCATAGCAGCTATGCGATCGTATGGTTCAGAGTTCTCCTCTACATGATCGGACGATAAGAAATAAATCTGGTTTGATTCAAGGCTTCTCCAGCTTCTTTACATGATCCAACGGCCTAGATCTTCTTAATTGCATGATCCAACGGCCTACATCGAATTCGATGGGATTTAAGCTGTTAATGAAGATTTTTTGGGTAATTTCAGACTGCTTGATCTCCATCTGATGGCCAGTAAGAATCCAAGTCTTTGCATCAATAGACAACATCCATTTTTTATCGATTTCAGGAGTTTTAATCCTCTTTTCACCAAGATTCCTCATAGAACATCATCTCCACTCTATTTAAACACCCAAGCCGAACAAAGTAAAGCATGGTATAGGGTAGGCTGTAAACTTAGGTTGAAGGTTCTTCAAAGCAACAAGTGCTAAGAAGAAGAACTGCTTCCTACACCATCTTCATGCCAACACCAATCCAAGATCATGATTATTTATCTCAGTTTTTCTTATTTATCTATTTTTTAAATTTTTATATTTAAATTTTAAATTTTAATTTAATATAAAGTTTATTTTTATGCTCTTTAAATTCTTGCTTTTTTACTTTTAATCATAAATTTATTTTATTGCAAGTATAAGCTAAGATCTAGATAGTAGATCTTAGTACCAAAATTTATTTTCATACAATTTTAATTTTTAATTTTTGACTTTAATTTCTTTCATGAATATTTTTTTATAAAATCAAAGATTTTAAATCTAAAACACTATCTTTTCTATGGATTCGATCCGACTCGCTACTTTCTACGTATTTTTAATTATTTAAGAAGTCAAAATTAACTAATAAATATGATATTTTAACAACAACATCGCGTCCTATCAAGTTTTTGGGACCATTGTTGAGAAAGGCACAAAAATTAAAATTTTTTGATCTCTTTGATTTTTTGTGAATATAGCATACTATTTTTTTTGTTATATCTTTTGCAGAAGAAGAAGAAAAACAAATAAAAAGAGAGAAAGGAAGAAAGCTTCCAATTTTGCTTGGTGAGATTAATTCTAACCCTAGATCTCTTTTCTTTTTAACATTATTTACTTTATTTTTAAATTAATTTAAAAATAATCTACTTAAATCTAATTAAAATAATTTCATGATAAGAGTAGAAATCCTAATTGCTTAGAGCATCCATCATATTATGTTTATTTTTTTGGTGATTGCTATAGATAAGATGAGCCTTTCAAATTTAATTAGTTTTATACATCTAATTTAGTTGCATAGAACCTCTTATTTAAAATTAATTATATATATATATATTTATTTTAAATTAATTTAAAGATAAAATTTATTAACTAAGATAAGATGAAAATTTCATCACTCTTTCTTAGCCAAAAAATAACTAACTACATCCCTCATTAATCTAAGCTTTTAATTAAAATTAATTAGACATCGAGCCTAGAAACTCAAGCTCATTAGGATAAGGAGCCCTAAGAGTTGAACCGGATTAGGGTTAGTTAATATAATTGGTGTCTAAGGCACGCAAGTGGTTCAGGGATCATATCCTAAAGGAAGGTAATTACTTAATTGGTTCTATTAACTTAGCTAATTTAATTGGTTCTATTAACTTAGCTAATTTAATTGGTGTCTAAGAAAAGTAGTGGAGGAACCCCCACCAACCTTACACTTACCTGACCAATTGAGTGGCTGATCTTATGAGGGCTTGAAGATGATCGTGGCAGCTAGGAGCTATCTTGATCTAGGATAATTCTTAGTTAGGATTAATTGCTTAACTTGATTGCTAACTAATATCAAATCTAACCATAACTAATTCTTCCCTTAGCTTTAGGACTTCTTAGGTTCTTTTCTTTAGAACTTTTTTCTCTCTTTCTTTTTCTTTTCTTCTCTTCTCTTTCAAAAAATATAAAAATAAATATAAAAATAAAATAATAATAAATAAATAAATAAATAATAAAAATTAAAATTAAAAAAATTGAACCATACATAAGGGTTGCATTAGTATATGCATGATAGGAGATCATTTTTTTCTGATTTAGTTGAACCCAATCCTAAAATTGAATGACTAATCAATATTAAATCTGATAATTAAATAGCTGAAAATCCTAAAGAACCACATAGGCAGATAAAAAATACTTTATTTTTTTCACCTATGATCCATCGACTTCTATCCACTTACCTGATATTTTTGTAAGCCATTATGAGATCAAGCCGATTACAATCCAAATGCTCCCATCTTTCTATGGAACGACTAATAAAGATTCTTATAAATATTTAGATGAGTTTTTAAATCTACTCTATGATGAAGATTTAAAATTTTATTGATGATGCCTTTAGACTGATTTTATTTTATTTTTCATTAAAAGATAAAGCTAAGTACTGGCTTGGCATAATAAGAAGACCAATTAAAACTTGAGCTGAACTGCAACATGAATTTCTTAAGAAATTTTATCCCATAAGTTGAACCAATACCATGAGGCGATCCATGACTGGATTTGCTCAGTTTTCAAGAGAACAAATTCATGAGTCATGGGAGAGACTTAAGAAACTTCTTAGAAAATATCCATACCATGGTCTATCTAAGTAGCAAATTATTCAAGCTTTCAATGAGGATTCAGAAGATCAGTATAAATAGATATATGGTAGATGCATCTTGTGGAGATGCATTCATGAATAAGAGTGAGGAAAGCCTATGCCTTATTTAAAACTTTAAATGAAAACCTGATCAACCATGTGATGAGGACATCACCCAGCAGCATGTTTATTGATGTATTTTATTTTTTATTTTATTTTTATATTATCTGGGTGTATGTGGGTATTTGAAAATTGGGTGCATTTTTTTTTATTTCTAGCTCATGCATGTATTTTAAAGCATGAGCTGGATCAATTTGTTAGAGATATTACTAGTTTGTTATGGTTTGTTATGGCCCATTATGTATAGGTTGTTTTTGTAATCAGGAAGAGAGAGACGGAATAGAAATTGAATCTCTTGGCTTTCTCCTCCAAGTCTTCTCCTTCTTTTTCTTCTTCTTCTCTGCTTCAAGCTTCTTCTTCTTCCTCTACTTCTTTCCCTTCTCTGCTAAACTACTCATCCCTAAGCTACTGAGACCTAAACTATCCTCTATTTCCAGCTATAAAACCTCAGCCATAGTCTAAGCTTCCGTAGGTTATCTTCGAGTTTTCTCCCTCAATCCCTACCCCTATGACACTAACGCTCTTCACGGACACCCGCGTCCGCATCATCTCCCACCACCGCATCACCCATTTCTCCAGTCAAGCCTCCATCCACCATCACAAGCACCGCCCCACTCCTCTACTGATTTATAACCTATTTTCCTCTTATTGATCTTTGTCGCCACCTGTGACCACCACCGACACTGGTGAACCCCCTTCCTTCGATCATCCAAACTCATGTGCCATCTGTTCCACCGATGAACCCATCCCCTCCCTACGTCAATGCTGACCTTCTATAGTGAATCCACCCACTGTCGACCACCACCGCCACAACAAACCCCACATGCCGATGGCCTCCACTACCCCAGATTTCCTCTACGCCGACTTGGCAGTCCTTGTCCCATCAATGATTCGTCTCCCTCCACCACCACCATCATCCACCATCCACTAGTTCCTCCATCCCAACGATGACCTATCAACCATTGGCACCATTCATGCCGCCACCATCCTCTGGCAACACTCTAAAGATCCTACTTAAGAACATCGTCGAGCCCTATTAGCCCCCGCCTCCGAGTGCTGCTCTCAGCTTCTTCCCGAGAGCTCCTCTAGTTTGCATGATCATGAAAGCACCCTTTCTTCCCCCTTCGCACGATCATGAATGTAGCATGATCTTTAGAGCAATTTTGGATGCCACTGTCGACTTTATATTTTGGGCTGATTATGAATTTTTTTATATACTAGGTGTTTCTTGCAAGGGTTCGCTTATTAATCTTATTTTGGGTGATTTAGGTCCAATGACTTCCAGCCCGTCTTGTGACAAACTAGTAGCCGGTCATCTCATCCGCTTTCGGTTCGATCACATTTTGCCCAAGAATTGAGACATCTCATGCGATGTGAGACCACTACAAGGAATAATTTAGAAATTTTAAATCAATGTTAATTATTTAAAATTTCATTTTTATGCTACTTTATCTTTCTTTAATTTTTTTTAGATTCAATTTAATTGGTTTGAAAGCCCTAACCTAGTGGTCATTTCTTAATGACCAATGATCCTATTTTTAAATATCTTAACTGTGCATGCCGATAAAGTTGCCTTCTAGATCGAACTTTCATCATGAATGGACTTTTAGTTAATTCTCTCTTGCTTGCTTTAATTTTTTGCTATTTCATACGTTAATTATTTTAATTAATTTTTGTTCACTAATTTTATTGGTGGTTAGTTAGATCTAGGTTAGCTAGCCTGGTCCCACATCATCATGCTTCACTATCTTCTTATAAAAGGTCGATTCCCATCAAAAGTAGGTAGGAATCTATGAGTTCAAACATTTAGAATATAGTTCTAAGGCTGACTTAAATCTGATAGCTCAAAAATTAGATAAAGTCGACCTTCTTGCATAAAAACTAGACTAATTTCTAACCATAGGTCAACAAACTCCTGCACAATAAATATACATCATCTTCTAATTATTAGGAGATTTTTTTTGTCTATGCTAACCCAGACCATCATATGAGTGAATGTCCCATGGCTATATAATTTTTATTTTTTATTCAAGGACAAGTCTAAGCTGCACAAGGATACTCCAAACCAGTTAATGATCTATTCTCGAATACATATAACTCGAGAGGAACCACTCTAATTTTTCTTGAAGATCCAAACAGACTCGATCCAGATCCAAATTTCATCTATGCAGAACTATCAAAATAGGCCCTAATACCAGAACTATATCTATAATAGAGATCAGCCTAGTCAGTCTATTTAGCCATGATATCATAATCTACCATCATACCTATCTTCTTAATAGACCAATCTAGTTGATGATAGGTTAACTAACTTCAATAATTGATTTTGACTCAATAGCAATCCATCATCAGGCTAGAAGCATAAATAAGATAGTTAGCTGAGTTTACTATGAGAAGAGAACTAGGTCAATTGCCAAGCCAACCGATTGTAAATTTCAGAAATAATCCATCCAATATCCATCAACCACGTGGACCTAGTCATCAATCCAATGTCCATATAAGAATCTCCAATTTAAGAGTGCTAAAGTAAGTTTTGAAATAAGAAGTGATAAGATTCTTAAAAATTCATATCAAGATCAGGTGAGAGAGGCTAGTACTGATGCTAGCTAAAATATAAACTTAGAAGAAGAGGTTAGCACTGAAACTAACTATATAGAAGAATCTAAGTTTAGAGATAATACTAATGCTATTTTCAAATTAAATGAGACTGACAAAGAGAAGAAGAGAATAGATGAGTTACTCAAGATATATAAACTTAAAGTCCCATTCTCTTCAGTCCTAGATGCCGATTCTTCATGAAAAATGTAAGAAGCATGCAATGAGGAGCTAATAGAATTATTTAAGCAAGTTCATACTAACCTATCCCTTCTCGATGCAATTCAGCACGTTCCAACTTATGCTAAATTTCTTAAAAAACTTTTCACCCAAAAGTGTGAGTCAAAAACCACAAAAAGAATTATGCTATTTGAGGATGTAAATACAGTTCTATTAAATCTATTATCTTAGAAAATGAAAGATTCTGGTGCTTCTTTAATTTCATGTTTTATATGAGACATCACCTTTAACCGAGTATTGTTAGATTTAGAAGCTAGTGTGAACCTACTTCCAACCTTGGTTTATGAAAAATTTAGGATAGAAGAATTGAAACCCACATTGATTATTTTGCAATTAGCTGATAGATCTATAAAAATGCCACGTGGTCTAATTGAGGATATCCTAGTTAGAGTAGTTAAATATTATTTTCTAGTAGACTTGCTCATACTTGATATGGAACCATCCCAAGAGCTAAATCAGAACCCCATAATTTTAGGTCATCCATTCCTAGCCACTACCAATACCAACATCAATTGTAAAATAGAAGTTATGGATATTTCTTTTGGAGATCAAAAGATGAGAATTAACATTTTTAATGTCTCAAATTACACTCAAGAGGAGGAAAGCTATTCTATAACTGACCTAATAGATGAGATATTTGAGTTTAATTCCTCCTTAAATTTAATAAAAAATGATTTTTTGGATGAGCCCGTTGAAAAAACTAAAGCCCCAATCATTCAACTGAACTGGGACTCGTACTGAACTAAGCTATATTATGTCTGATTAAAGACGGTAAACTTAACACTCCTAGGAGGCAACCTAATATTTATTTTTCTTGCACCTAATCTATCTTTTTAGTTTACTTTCTTCTTTGGACGTGCTGAATTAGTTGGAGAGAGGGCCCAAATCTTCAAGACCCATGTTGGACCATAAAAGTGCATAAAGTCAAGTGTATTCTTTCAGTCTATTCTTTATTGCATCCTTTATTTTTCTTTTTTCATTGAGGATCATGTCGATAAAGTTGGAGGAAAGAATAATAATTTTTTTTTAAAAAAATTTAAGTCCTCGAAGAAGTTAGTATTTAGCATTTAGGCATCTAATTACGCTCGAGAATCGAGTTAAACTAAGCATTAAAAAAAATTGATTCGTAAATCAAAGAATTAGTGAGATATTAAGGGATCAAGTATTAAAAAAATCTAATGAAGAATTAAGTCTATAATATAAATAATTTTTTTGAGCATTTTTAATTTTTCTACCAGCATCAACGAAGAGTTTACTTTCTATGGGCTTGTGTAGGATAACTATATATTTTTTTATAAAATAAAAATTATTTTTAAAATAAAATAATTTTTAAATACTTCTCACTGAGTGATCGTGCCTCTTTACCTAAGCAAGTATTGAGTTTCATGTCCAAAGATAGAAAGGATAAAGAAGCTCATTATAAAGCTAGTTTTAACTCATAGTCTATTTGATTTGAGCTAGTAAGTTCGAGGGATATTTTATATCTAGTATCCAAAAGCCAATTGGTTTGAAAGTCATTAGCCCAAAACTCGTTACATGAATCAAATAGAAAGCTTAAGAGATTAAAATATATAATAGTGATATAATATTAAAAAAATATTAATTTTTTACCAAGTAATCGAATCTCATTGTCTAAGTAAGCAATAATATTTGCATAAAAATATAGATAATATAAATAAAAAAAATTTAATAAATGAAGGATGTAAGTAACAATATACTTATCTATATGAAAGTTAGACAATTTAGAGATAAAGATAGAAATAATTTTAAAAAAATAAAAAAAATTAAATATTCTTTACTTAATTTTTGTATTGATAAGTACTAATACTCCGATGACATATCTCACTATGCTCTACTAAATATTAGTGGCTCTTTTAAAAATTGTATGGTAAAATTCGAAACACTAAGCTAAAGGTATCTAAAACTAAATTCTTTCTTTATTCGAGGATGAGCAAAATTCAAGTTGAAAGATATGATAATTATCATAAATACACTAATAAAAGTATTAATTTATGAATTAATTTATTTTTTTAAAAAAAAATTAATATTTTTATTCATCTTTTGCAAAAAAAATGATTGCTAATAAAAAGAGCTTGATTTGTTGATTAAAAAAAATTGAAGCAAATTAGACTTAAATTAGATTTGGAATGAAGATTCAAAAGAAAAAAATAAAAATTAAAAGCCACAGCCCAACCCTCCTGGCCTAGCATGGCCTAATGCCGACCTTAGCCCTGAGGTCAGCACCCATCTCAATCCATTATGGACCGAAATGCCATATGGTAGGCATGGATCCTTAAAGGATCCATAGAAAATCCCACACTGCTCATAGGGGCATTCTTATCATTTTGGAAGGGATGTTGAGCAATGATTCGGTGGGGACTATAGTGCACCAGGTCCACGATGGTCCACAAGCACAGTAGCTATGTGATCATGCAATTCAAAGCTCTCCTCTATGTGATGGCCAAGAATAAATTTGGTTTGATTCAAGGCTTCTCTAGCTTCTTTTACATGATTCAATGGTCTAAATCTTCTTAATTGCATGATCCAATGGTCTGCATCGAATTTGATGGTATTTAAGCTATTAATGAGGGTTTCTTGGATAATTTTAGACTGCTTGATCTCCATCCGATGGCTAGCAATGATCCAAGTCTTTGCATCAATAGATGATATCCCTTTTTGATCAGTTTTAGGAGTTTTAATCCTCTTTTCACCGGGATTCCTCACAGAACGTCATCTCCACTCTATTTAAACACCCAAGCTAAACAAAGTAAAGCATCTTTGATCCAAGAGAGGTGATGGTATAGGGTAGGCTGCAGACTTGGGTTGAAGGTTACTTCGAAGCAATGGTGCTGAGAAGAAGAGCTACTTCCTACACCATCTTCATGCCAACACCAATCGAAGATCAAGATCATTTATTTTAGTTTTTCTTATTTATCTATTCTTTTAATTTTTTATATTTAAATTTTAATTTAATATAAAATTTATTTTTATGCTCTTTACTTTTAATCATAAATTTATTTTATTGCAAATAGAAGCTAAGATCTAGATAATAGATCTTTGTAGCAAAATTTATTTTCATGCAATTTCAATTTTTATTTTTTAACTTTAATTTCTTTCTTATTTTTTTTTTATAAAATTAAAGATTTTAAATTTAAAATACTATCTTTTTTATGAATCTGACTTGCTACTTTTTATATATTTTTAATTATTTAAGAAGTTAGAATTAAATTGATAAATATGGTATCTTACCGACAACATCGTGCTCTATCAGAAATCATTTACATTGATGTATGTGAATCTTTTTTCTATATCTAATATATGAAAAATATTTCATTACATTCATTAATGACTATTCAAGGTATATGTATATGTACTTTCTATTTGATAAAATTGATATTTTTTAGATCTTTAAAGAATTCAAAATAGAGGTAAAAAGATATTCATAAATAGGATTAAAGTAGTTAGATCCGATAGAAATGATGAATATTATGGTAAACATATAGAGATGGAATAAATACTAAGATCATTAGCAAAATTCCTAAAGGAACATGCATTGTATTTTGGTACACAATGTCAAACACACCAAATTAGAAGGGTTTAGTTGAAAGAAGGAATCAAATACTTAAAGAAATGATTCAGATTATGATAAGTTATTCTATCCTACCTATTTTCTTGTAGGATGAGGCTGTAAAGACCGCTATACATACCTTAAATAAGATCCATATTAAGATAGTTTAAAGGACTCCTTATGAGTTATGGATTTATAGAAAATCTAGTTTGAGATATATGCATATATGAAATTACCCAGCTAAAGCCAAAGTTTATAACTCATAAGAAAAGACATTTGATCTTAGAATGATCGGTGATTTTTTTTATTGGTTATTCGAAGAGTTTAAAAGAATATAGATTCTATTATCCATCTTGTATACTATAGATAGTAGAAACTAATAAAGTTAGATTTTTAAAGAATGATATGTTTAGTGGGAGTGGAGAACCTCGAGATATTATCTTTGAGAAAATATAAAAAATAAATTCTATGTCTAAAAATTAGATTGAGTGATGATTCTTATAGTTATTTCTTAGGATAATATTCAGCATGAACCATCACTTCGTCAAGTCCCATCTCATAAGGTTTCTGATGTCAAAGAAGCAACTGCCCAACCACCACCATATGCGGATTAAAGGACAACTCTCTGGAGATCTATTAGTATTATATATATATATATCCTAGAAGCCAAGTTGGCTAATACTTGTAAACACTCTAAGGACATAATTTATAATTTTGACTTATTAAATTAATAATATTGGATTAGTTTTTCATTCATGTTTATGTTTTAGTATCCATGAATCATCTAAGAGATTAATAAATGATAACAAATATTCTCAAGAATTGAGAATTTGAGACGTGTATCCTTGATGGTTAATCTCTAAATTACTCTCAACTAATGAATTGCTTCCTTCTAGATAAAGGAGTCTTGAGTTTACAGTTTGAACATACTGAGCAAGAGTGTAGGTGTTTGTTAGAGAATAATAGTACTGAGCATAATCATACGAGAAATTACTTGAATGTTTACTTACTCTCAGTGACTTGCTCGATGCTACAATGGTGTGATTGATTCTTGACATACGGTTCTTCAGCTATTCATGATGAGGTTGCTATAGTTTGACTATATATACATTTGGTCCCTAGCCATTTGGGCTCTTGTGGTGCATATTGGCTGTAGTAGATTTACTATAGGAGTAGATTACACGTAGATGGAATCTATCGATCTTAGTAGGAAAGAAAATGTTTGATGCGATTTATAAGACTGAGTTTAGAAGACCTTAGCCAAAATAGTATGATTAGCAAAAAGAAGTTTCTATGAAAAATCATAGGATGAACTCGAGTCAAATAAATCGAACATATTATTGACGATAAGATTTGATGAGTATTCTTTGACCTCCGTCTAGTTGGAACTCACGATAGAAGGACTGTATTATATGGTAACTGCATCTAAAGATTCATCTCTTCCATTTTATTGGATTGCCCCTATATGCTTCTAGATATCACTAGTGGATTATGAGACTCACAAGTATCATCTTGATGATCGATGATCTTTGATGGGTAGACTTGGAATCATTTCAATCTATTAAAAAAAGTTTCAATAACATTATGATAGAGATTACAATATATCTCATTATCACATAGAAAAGAACCTACGAGGTTACATACAAAAGAGATTTTTGACTGATTAGATGATTGAATTACAATTATGAATCATGTATTGATCTAATTATCAATGTAATTGATGATTAATCTAATATAAAAGTTGCAATACTAAAAATTTCTATGAGTTAGTGAATTGTTGGAGGATTAATAAGCAATTAGATTACTATTTAGCTTAATTTGATTGAACAAGTAGGCTAGGATCAAGTCTAATTGAATTGAATTCAATTTGACTTGATTTTGGTTTGATTAGATTAAGCCTAATTTGATTATGAGATAATCCAATTGCAAGGAAGACCAATTTCTAATTTGATTAGGACTTGGGTGTACCTTATTTCTAATTGGATTAGAATCTAATTGAGTTCCTAGTTAGACTAGGATTTTTCTTAATTTGGTTGCAACTAATTCCTAAACAAATAGGTTTGACTAGGGTTTTGACCAAGGCACCAATAGAGATCCCAATTGGATTGGGACTCTCTCTCCCCCTTGTGCCCCATATAAACCCCATGCTATCCTTTATTTTTGCATGATATATGAGGATGCGAGACCTATGGATGGTGGACGTGAGACCCATGGATGTGGGATGCAGGATCTATGAGGATGTGGGATGTGAGATCCATGGAGAGGGGATGCGGGATCCACGCATGGATTTAGGGAAGAAAAAGATGAGAGCTTTCTTCTTCCTCCTAATCTTCTTCTTTTTTGACAGTGTCTAAGAGAAAAGGAAGATCTATTCAACCACCAAGGAAAGGGAGCTAATACCCCGAAGAAATCAAGATGCCTTTGATCAAATCAAGATCTTGTGTAGATACCTATAGAGATTGGATGCTTGTGCGGCTTCAAAAAAACTTAAAGATATCCATGATCATAAGTTCGTGGTGAAGATCAACCCATACAAAGGTATGAAGAATAGATCTTCAATTTTCTCTTATTATTAAATTTTAGATTTTATTTTTCTAAGTTCTATCCATTGTATGAAGATCTTATTGCATAGTTTTAGATTAGATTTGATGCATGCTATAAATTAAAAGAGTTTTAATCTGATTTTATTCCACTACGTTCATGATTTTAAAAGTTAAAAATCTACATATATGAAACAATGGCAATTTAACAACTAGAATAAGAAAATATGCTATATCTCCAGATTTGACTGATATGGTGAAAAGGATGATGACCCTGAGACATTCTTATAAGCCATAAAAGATGAGAACTCCCTATAGTAATTGAATGCCATAAAAGAAGAGTTGAGCTTTATAAATAACAATTATGTCTAGAAATTAGTTGATTTATCTTAAAGGGTGCGACTAGTAGATTGTAAATAGATCTATAAAAAATCAAAAGAAATCCCAATGATAAAGTTGAATGATATTAACCTGACTTGTGACAATGGGGTTCATATAAAGAAAGGAATTGACTTTAAAAAGACCTATTTTTTCTATTTCGTTAAAGGACTCTTTTCGAATTATCATGGTCTTAGCAGCTCATTTTGACTTAGAGCTACATCAAATAGATATGAGAATAACCTTCCTTAATGATGATTTAAAGAAAGAGATCTACATAAAATAATCTGAGAATTTTATTGTTAGTGGATAAGAGCACATGGTTCGTAGATTAAAAAAATCTATTTATGAACTTAAACAGACTTCTAGATAGTAATTCTTAAATTTAATAGGATAATTATTTTTTAAAATTTTAAAAAAATATTATTAATGAATATATATACTTAAAGGTCAGTAGAAATAAGTTCATAATTTTGGTATTATATGAATAATATTTTGCTTGCTAGTAGTATTTTTGGTCCACTTAAAAAAATCAAATAATTTCTATCTTGAATTTTTGAGATGAGGATATAGGTGAAGCTACTTTTGTTATCGACATTGAGATTCATAGAGATAGATCAATAGAGATGGTGGTGGCTCCGGTAGGATCCTCCGACGGTCAAGTTAGCTCTTCTGGCCAATAGAAATGGAGTGCTCAGAGAGAAGTTCGGCAGAGTTTTGAGAAGAAAAAGAGAGCTTAGAGAAAACGTATCTGGAGGGTCCCTTTTACAGTCGTAACCGTCCTGATAGATGACAGTCGTAACCGTCCTGATAAATGTCAATCGTAATCATCCTGATAAATGACAATCGTAATTGTCCTGATAATGACAATCGTAACCGTTCGATAGTGGGATTGCTTGTAGGAATCCAGCTGAAGGAACAGTCTGAAAGGAGTTCGACTCCTATAAAAATCCGATTGTTGGAGGAGTCTAAAAGGAGTTCGGCTCCTGGAGGAATTCAACTATTGGAGGAGTTCGGAAGGAGTTCGGATCCTGAAGAAATTCGACTGCTGGAGGAATTTGGAAGGAGTTCAGCTTCTGGAGAAATCCGAAAGGAGTTCGGCTCCCATAGAAGTCCGACTGAAGAAGGAATTCAGAAGGAGTTCGACTTCCATAGAAGTCCGACTGCTGGAAGAGTCCGGAAGGAGTTCGGCTCTCGTAGAAGTTCGACTGAAGGAGGAATCCGGAAGGAGTTCGGTTCCCGTAGAAGCTTAACTGAAGGAGAAATCCGGAAGGAGTTCGGCTCCCGTAGAAGCCCGACTGCTTGAGGAATCCGAAAAAAATTCGGCTGGGGCTCGACCGCTGAAGAGTTCGATTGGATTTGGAGTCCAACTAGAGGTGTTCGGCCACTAAATGAGTTCGGTCGCTGGAAGAGATCAGGTGGGGTTCGACCATTAAGGAGAGAATTTTCGATCGAAATTCTTTCATGATTACTAGCTATATTAGGCTAAGCACTAAACTGAACTTCGATTGGATTGAGATTTATCCCCAATAGATATAATCCATAATTTTTATAATATAATCTATGATAGATATCAGGGGTATTAAATATTGAATATGTTCGATTTTGATTTGCGCCAGATTTAGTTCCATATTTAATCATCATCGTCATAACTGAATTATTTTAATTTTAAAATTAATCATCAAAATTAATTTTGTTTAATATCAGATAAAATTTTTGGATATCCACCCTTTCCATATTCCTGCTCCCCACCTTATCTTCTGTGTATTTGAACCATTAAAGATAGACACCGCTCGACCACCGAACTGATCTTTGTCATTGTACGATCAGTGCATGCATTATTGTTCTTCTGAGTGGTACTTCTGCGATTGACGACTCTGATGGCTACTGGCTACCAGATTGGTTCTAAGCAGTTGAATGTTGGAGTATTATTTAATAGTGAAAAAGATTTTGATATCAATGGCGGCTACTGCTTTTTTTGTTTTTTCTTTTGGTAGAATAGATTCTGAGAGAAAAAAACAGTTTTCAGGGTTGCAAAACAGAGCAAAACACCCAAAGAACCCACCGTATACAGCAAGTGCCCCAGCCACAAATATAATTACAAGATTAACCATCAAGCATGGAGCCTGCTTCATGTAGTCCCCCCAACTGGCATTCGCAATGAAGAAGAAGGGGTGCTGCTGTTTCTCTGTCCACCAAAATGAGCCATAGCACGCTAATAATTTGGAGACCTCAAATCTAAACAGTAGAGAAAAAATAGACCATCTCTTGGGATATTTGAGATAGAAGAAACAGCCCATACCCTTACGATGCAGACGTTATCTACCTAGATTTGCTGGATCGAGCTCGAAATGATAGGAAATTAAGTTAATCGCTCCAGATCCTGCAGATTTTGACCCTGCATTAGAATGGACATAACTCTCTCGTCTGATGTCAGAATTATTATTATGATCTCAATTTGAAAAGTTCTAAATGCCATCTTTTTGACTAATATTGTAATAAGTTTATTTGCTCTATTATTAATCAAAAACTTTAGAAAAGAATTTTCTTCTTCTTTCTCTTTTCCATCAAAACGTGGCTTAGGCTGCATCATCTCGTATATTATGCGTTTCATTTCATAGAAGACCATATCATGAGCCTGTAATAAAGAGAGAGGATATATCAGCTCAAGAGATAACATAACAACCAGGATTCTTCTTTGACTCAATTTAATCCTTCTGTTTAACAAACAAAGCACATATGACCATGACATCACAGCCCATCCTAAGAAGGTACGTTAAGCCACCGACGCTCAGCTGTTGATGGCCTCTATATGCATCTGGCAAGATAAGTTTTATTAACAAGAAGTCATCACCTTGGGCTATGGTCAGGATCATCCTCGTGGTATCAATGGACTGCATGGTATGGGAGTGCAGTCTCGAACCCTGCCATAAGATCACAAACCACCCCCCAGTTTGCACTGATGGAGTATGAAACCAAGCTCTAACCCAGGAATGGCAAAAGACTCCAATCCTACCATGCGTCCCGGAATCTTCATATAAGAACAAGTAAAGCAGACCGAGATAATAGTTCACAAAATTAGGATCATGAAATCAAAAAACTTCCACATCAACCCCAAATTAAGCATGCCTAACAAAGGGAGTAGAGCAAGCATCAGTCCAAATTATAGCAGCAAAATCTGGGTCTAAAACTCCCTCTTGAAACCACCGCACATCTTCCAAATAGCCCTACATGGCATGTAATCGGCAGCTCGATTGGCTTCTCTATGAGATATCAAATACACCCAACAAGGTGCCTTCCAATTTAACAAATCTTTCAGGATGGAGAGATGATGATAATTACGCCCGGATGGTTTTGAGAGCCAATTAACAATGGTCAAGGAATCACCTTCCAACCACACCACTATCATTCATTGTAGTTTGAACACCAAGCTAGGCAGCTGCCTGCTCCTTGGTCACAAAGGCATCAAAGTTTATTTTTAAAACTCCATGGGGAAAGCGCAGCCACCACACAATTTTAGGAGCATTCAAATTGATGTGTTTCTGCGAGACACCGCCCCAATACAATAACGGAGCATCACCCTTATATATTTGATGATTACCTTGGATGACTTGGAATGAGGAAATTAAGATTGGATTGTTGAAAAGTCCTCTCATTCCGAGTCATCCATGATTACCAAGAAACATCAGCAATAATAGATTTCATGCCCTCCTCCACCTTGGCACTGGACAGATTGTACAGCAGAAAAAACAACATGGCTACCATCCTCTACTAATTGACAAAGATTACAAAGTTGAGCCTAATTGGGAAAGATTCATCTAGTCCATCCCATAGAAGTCGCCACAAAAAAGCTTTTTAACTCTAGGAGGAACTCAAAGCTTCCAAACCCAGCCGGAATTGGGGCATTAGCAGGTTGCTGAGGTTGAGAACAAAGATGATACATATTAGTCAAGGAGAGATGAGGTTAACTTTGTAGAAGCCCAAACCAGAGACCTTGTGTAATATGAATACACTCGACATGATTCATTATTTCAGCTGTTGAAAAAGTTGGAAAGTTTCAAAATATCTCACCTTCTGGATGAATTGATAAGATCCGAGACATGCATATCATCAATATTAACCTCCATATTTAAGTAAGTAGGCCATCTATTAAGAGGTATATTGGAGATCCAAAGGTCTTCTAAAGCCTAAACATTCTAACCTGTGCGAATAAGCCACTGAGACTGCTATTGAACATTAGGCCAAGGGGGCAGATTTTCCTCCAAATGGCAGAACTATGCCTTGGTTTTGCATCATTCTCCCAAGACTAAGCAAAATGGTATTTAGAACGGACCACCTGCGCCCAAAGAGATGACGGGTGCAGGATAAGCTAGGCAACTAACTTGCATAAGCAAGCTTGTCGCCGCACCAAAAGAGAAGAAAGGCCAAGCTCTTCTTGATTCGTGGGTCCAGACCTCTTTGATCGTGAGAGTGGCCCCACAAGAAATTAAGCTTTGAACTCCCCTTCTAATTTGGACAATATAGACAAAGGAACTGAGATGCAAGACATGGAGAATAGTGGAATTAAAGTAGGATCGGTGATAAAGACTTCCATTTCCAACCTGCAATCTTTCCATTCACCTTCTCTTCCAGAAAATGGAAATCACCTACCGCAAGAGCCTTTCCCACGACCGGGACTCCAAGATATTTCCAAGAACCACAATTTTGGGGGATAACTTTGATGTTTGATGGAATTGAAGGCAGAAGGGCTGAAAGTAACATATGTTTTTAGCTTGCCCAAAAAGAGAACCATAGGCCTGGAGAATATATTTCAATATAATTGCATCCCTCACGGTTGCTCTGGAAACTAAAAGACAATCATTAGCAAATAAAACATGAGACACAGCCGGCCCCCTCGGGTTGATAAGCTCTCAGCAATTTAATTTGAACAGCAATATGCAGGAATCTGGACAATATATCATAGCAGAAGATGAATAAATATGGATGACACATAGCGGCTGCTGCTGTATATGGTCTTAGGGGACCGCTCTGGCATAGCTGATAGCCAGAAAGGCACCACGCCATCAAATGGATGCACCGCAATTACTGAATTCTCTTCAATTTTTTTTCCAAAAAATGAATGGGCGACCGACAATATTTGACTTTTCAATAACACATTAGAAGGAGTTCAGCTCTTCATCGTACCAAAATCTTGCATCGAAATAATAAACAAAAAGGAGATCCGTTATTTAGTATTCTAATATTTTGGTGTTGTCTGGTATGATTGTTGACATGCCTCTGAACCGATCACCGTCGAAAATAGTAGACCAACCTGTGAGAGCTTTCGGATCAACTAATCAAAACCTGCCATATGGTGACCCCAGAGGAGTCTTTCAGATCTCAAACTCTCCCCTCGGTTGGTGATCATGTTTGCGAATAGTTTCCAAAACCATAACCATTGGACGAACGTGCAAGATGCACGAGCAAAATGCTTACATATAACTTCAGAATGTGTGGTTGGTTATTAAAAACGATCGATCCATACACCCAAACTCTTTGGCGATAGGCTCCAACTCTCGTCTATACATACTTTTCTCAAGTGACCCGCGAGGCAGTACCTCCATTGTTCTTCAATAGTCCATCTAATTTAAGTTGGATCCGACGTCAGGGCAAAAGTCCAAGCATGATCCTCTCTACCCAGTATCATCTAGGAAGCGATCATCATTAGAGTCATCAGCACCTATGCATAGCAGCCACCACATCATCATTTCGGAGATGCATGGCAATCTTCAGCTAACCTTTACAATCTGAGCAGCCGATCATCCAAGCTCTCAAGCAACTTGTCTAGCTCGCCATCTTGGTCGGCCGGGCCAATTCCCAAGCGGCAACAAATAAGGTGTTGGAATCTATAAGAACCACAGCTAAGGTGAAAGAAAAATTATTTATTTATCACCCTTTAGACATAGAAATGTATGAAAATTATTGAATTGCCCTAGTTAATGAAAGATGGTGAGTTTTGCTTATAATGCATGGCAGACTTTGAGATTCACGGGACGCTTGACAACAACTTCTGATAACTTGTCGAACATTTGATGATGAATGGTGAATATGGATCTCAAAATCTACCATGTATAGCTAGCAAGAGTGTAGTGGAAGCTTAATTTTCACTTCACGGCAAACTTAATTTGCACCTAACACTAAGATAATGGTATATCTAGAGAATCATGATTTGTAACTCACACAGTATTATATTAGCAACGGGCACATTCTAGTATAAGTAGTGGTTTTAGTATGATGCATCAACATTAATTAAGGCTTCTTCCAGCTGCATCAACCATCTTGCACAATCCCCTTGGTTTCACCTACTTATGTCTAACATGTTTTGGATCGCTTGCTTCTACCCTGCCCCTTGGGTATTACTTGCTTCTACCCACCTAAAACTCAGGTTTATGGGCCATCATTCATGCGAGCTAAGGAAAGCTCCATCTACGTACATGATTGCCGGCTAATTAATGACCAAACTCGAGCCCTAGGCATCATGGTCCTTCAAGCACAATCTCCGATAACCATTATATATCATTTATTTTAAGAAATCTGAAAATATTATTATGTGCACTACATGCATGGCCATGCTAGTGCATGCCGAGGTGTATTGCGGTGATCCCATCACTTAGACGAGTGCAGGATGAGTGGAACTCAGGCTGATACATCTTGTAATTGGTGGCTTGCACCAGCATGGCCATGTGTGTGGAGCATATAATAATTTCTTTGGAATCTGATGCCCAGGGATCCAGTTCCTGGCCTTTATACTACTTCCCCGCCATGCAAGACATATAGTTAGTGATCAGCTATCCACTATTAAGTATAGATTTGATCGTACAGTCAACTGTAATCATAAATGGTATCTTAATTAAATTTTACATTGTTGGATCAAGAAGCCAATGTTAGTGAGGTTAATCAATGATTGGATAGGCTGATGAATAAAAGGGCAAAATGGTGCAGCAACGAATCACAACATGCTGCAAGTTAGACCAAAATCAGTAAAGAGGGTCTCTCCAAAATGAAGTCCGATCAGAATCTGTATACAACCAAATCTAACGCCAACTTATGTAGGTCGTAATGAGTAGGCTAGAAAGTGGAAGCCTTCAAGGCAACTTTTTTCCTCGTTCTTTTATAAGTTCTAATAGGAAGGATGACATCATTGATGGCCTGGACTACAACTTGAAATCAAATCCTTGACCGTAGTTTTAGCTAGAAACCTGCCGACGCCCAGCAGTTCCATTTAGGTCCTTCAAATCTATCATCTCTACTGTGAACAACATCCTATTATACAACCTGTTTCCAAATACATTTTTACAACATTCCTCCATGTTAGCCTTTTCTACCTCTTTCTTGATAATTAAACAGAAGGCCTAGCTGCTCTTTTTTCCAACCTCTAGGCATTAGTTGTACTCTATGCAGCAAAATACTACCGTCACCATGAGCACCCTACCGACCGTCATGGAAATACAAAGTAAAATAGCATGACATCTTAGTGCTCATTGTTCATGATGTTAGGCAGCATGGAAAGTATACCTCCAACAAAATTTTCCACCACTAGAACAGAAAATAATAAGACATAGTTCGGGCGAAAATATTTTAGAAATTCCATTAGTAAGATAAAAACATAAACAAGTTGGTTGAGATAATTAAGTGCTAGAAAAATGTACAAGCTAAGTGTCGAAATCCAGCAAATAATCCTTTTTTGTATAATCTAACCATGTTATTTTTTCGTACTACTGTGAGGATTACGTTTCATCTATTATTATTTCTTATTTCCGGTTCTCAACTTATAATCAACTTGCCATACACCACAAAGCCAATACTTAGTAAATAGACAAACTTGAAAAATATTCTTCTCCAAACATTTAGCCAAAATCACTAATCTGATGATTGCTCTCTGCATGAGTACCGATGTCAGCCTTGTTCATATTTCTTTCCATCTTCCCCAATAGTTGGAGGTCTTTGGTATAATTCATCATGGTTATATGAGCCTACTTTACATCACTCTCCAAATCCATACATCTATGTGATCCACTCTATCGGTAATTATCGCTGCGAGGACTTGTAGAGCACCACAGTGACATACTTAGATCGAAACCTGCAGGTAGCACCAAGTGCCACAACAGGCTGACCACTCTTCCCTTTCTGAATGTAGAGGTGATTCAGCATTACATGCGGAGGTCTTGAGAGAGAGGAGGGATTGTCCATATTGGCTGGTTTGTTGAGAAGGGTAAGGTACAGATGTGGAGGGACACTTGGTGGCTCTTTGGCAAAATCCTCCGAACCAAGTGGCCAGCTGTTATAGCTTGAATCTGGTGACTGAGGTGGCTCAAAAGCAGCAATGCTTTCTATGTCCTCAGGAACAGATTCCTGCACCACAAGAATGCAGTTGCTGCAAAAATTTTGATGATAAAATCTGAACTGTGTTAAGAAAGTGATGAGATATTGTTTAACAACTTTGTCATAAAAAAAGGCATCTTTTTATATGAAACTAAAATATGCCATATGGTATGGAGACGGATGAACTCACGAGTGGAGCATCATGCACCACTTGAGAGTTGGCTTTTAATCTTACTTTGATCAAGAGAAGTAACAGTTATCAAATTGGATTGCAGGTTGTTTACAAAGATGAGTAGTTGGTAGATATGCATGCTTTCAATATTGTCTAAACGAGATTCCAGAAGACCATAAGAAATCAACATTAAAGATATTTAAGACTGGATAACTGCATTGAAACATCTATAACATTTGCCTCTTTGATATCCCATTGGTTAAAGTATTCCTTGCCACCACATCCACGCTAAGAAAGCCACCTACAGAATCATGGCTCATCTGAACAAAAAAGTTGACCCCTCCTCAAGCCAAATATACACGAACTTTTGTTTATGTACTAACAAAGTGCAAAGTGATGGTGTAACAATATGTTGGCCTCAATGCTCTGTTACTATCCGTCTACTCTCCATGCAAGGCCTGCTCAGAAGCTGAATGTTAGAGACCGATCGGTTAATCTTTCGTAATCTTACTTAGATTTCTCCTGCTGCTAAAGAACCATCTGATAATAACTGATCCTAGGAAGGAGCACTTAACATGGACAAGATGTTGTAGCTTATCTGAGAGCAGTTTATATTGATCAGCTTGTTTCATATTGTGAACAGATCTTTGAGCTATGTAGAACCACGGGATTGAGAGCTTTTTATTTACTATGACCAGAATCATGACTACGGTATCAATCCTGATCTAGCTACTAAAGGATACCTGATCCTAATGAATTATTGCTTAACATGTTCTGAAATCAGCAAATCTGGTGTTGCAGCCCACCATCTAATATGCAAATTATGTGTTATAGTGCAATAGCTAGTCAAGAAAGGGAGGACAAGAAACGGAAATAACCAAAAACACAATGTCTTCAGTATTTCTCAAAACCAATGAAGTACAAAGCCTGCTATGAATGGCATTAACAGCAAAGAATATCGCATTCTTTCTCCTCAATCAATTAAACCTTAGTTGTAGCCCAAGAAAGCAAATATCAAGAGGACCACAATGTACCCAAAATAATTTCATGAGAGAACCACTTGAAACAACAACAGAAACACTATAGTACATCAGAGTTCCCATTTCCCATATGAACAACAATGAAAACTAACTTTCCTCTCTCTCTAATGTATCAAATGATTATAAAGAGTCATGCTTGACTCTAACCTGACCCTTTTTAAGATAACAAGCACAAGCCAGGTATGTATCAGTGACATACATATGCCTCTACCTGCTCATGCTCTAAACAGAGACTGGTTATATATGGCCATGAAGCTAGCATTCCATATAACATAAAGTTTATTTTAAAAGCATAGAATCAGAATATAGTACACTATAAATAATGGATAGTAGCACAGAATACGAAATGACCAAAGGTTTGGCATCTAATATATAGTGATTGAGCGACGTCACAAGGTTAATTATGAGGTACCGATAAAATAAAAGGCTAGAGTAGTTACCTTCAAGTCTAAAATGTTATAAGCATTCCCTAAATCATCATGCATCCAGGGAATGTCAGGTGCATACCTCCATTCTCCATCAACAATAAATCTATACTGGTAGAAACCTGATGGAAGTACTTTCATAATTGTGAAGTCCTTGCCTGACTTTTGCAATGGTTTCCTGTAACAATAAAATCCATATGTGCATGAATTGCTCAATCTCTTCAAAATTCTATTCATTTGAAATAAAGAACAATAGATGTTGCATATATAAGACAAATCAGTCACTAGTCCCCATTACTTTGTCTTCCAGTAATCCCAGGATCCTTCCACAAAGACTTCCTTGCCACCATGGTTCCAGGTTATCATTGTTGGAATTCCTTTGTCATAGATAACATTCTCGTACTCGGTAAAATTTTGCTTCCACAAATCACTTGCCGAATGCATCTCTTCAAGTCTATGCAGTGGAACCATGGGGGTCTGGGAAAACCAAAAGGAGAACATAATTTTTTTGGAAGATTTTAGAAAATGAGAATGCATTGTTAGTGCCAGATGAAGTGATTCTGATGGAAGGTTTTTTAAAAAAACTGTCTACAATTAGTTGTTGTTGTTGTTATTATTATAATATGTGTGTGTGTGTGTGTAATCAGCAGAAACAGAAAAGCATCATTGAATGCATTGAGAGTTCCATAATCCACACAGCCAAGATAAGACACCACATCTTACAAATATGGACATTAACATTTGGCTGAATCCTCCATTCATCAGAAATAAACTGTCTTGTTTATTGTAAGTCTGATCTTTCATTCCATCAAAAGTACAAGAATGAGGGTGAATGCACAAAAAAATCTTCAAACAAACCAGTTAAAAGTAGATGCCATGGATATTTATAAAATATTGAATCGGGGGAATTAAAGAAATAGGACCTAGTTTAAATCAAACCAGAAAAGAAGAAAAAGAGTTTTTTTAAAAAAGACAAATATCTGGTTGAAATGCCTGATTTCATAAATTACAGGTTAAGGAGATATGCTGATCTTAGTACTATGAAGTACATAAATAAAACCTTCACACATGTACCATCATTTTGTTAACTAAGCTTTTCCCTCCTAACGACAATGGATAGGAAATGCCTAAATAGAGGGGAACAAGAGCATGAACACTACAAGAAATCCAAAAACAAGGGGAAGGAAAAAAAAAAGAAAAGAAATTAATGCATTCAAGTAGATAAAAGCTGGCATATATCATAATAGGGAGTTAGACAAAGAAGCATGACTCCTCCCCACCCGCTCAACCTCCCCCAAAAAAAAAGAAAAGAAAAAGAAAAATAGATATGTAAATGATTGAGCATAAAATGAAGATATTATAAGCAAAACATGTAGCTTCCACAAGAAGCACAGCACTAATTATTACAATAAAAAGGAGAAAGGCTACATCATGGAGTAACTCCTTGATTAAGAAAGAAGCACATATGCTGGAATGATTTAAAAGAAAATGAACAGAACACAAGTTATCCACCTTCCAACCCTCTCCACTTCTCAGATGTGTCCATGTGCATGCGCACGCGCGCGCGCACCCACACACACACACACACACACAGAGAGAGAGAGAGAGAGTCATGCATTCCCTCGGAGGGCAATGAAATTGGGGTTTCACTCTCAGTCACAAGGCCCACTTCCCCCCACTTTCTGCATGCCGTATCAAGTAACCTTCTGAAAGGCACAGTAACCTTTATTATGGCCTCCATCTTATAGCATGTACAATCATAGGAACCACTGCTTCAACCATCTTCATGGAATCAGTTCATGATGAAACCATAAAACAGGAACCCCCCGAAAAAAGGAAGCACTGAGATGAATTGACTCCAGTCAAAAAAGACATCTAAAAAAGGATAGCGAATTATCTGGCCTGTAAGCCACACACGCTGAGTTCCCTTGACCATCTTAATCTCCCTCATGGCAAACTTGTCAGTAGCAAGAATATTTTCCTAGATAACCATCCAAATATACATGTAAAGCTTCGAGGGTACCTTAACAGACCAACCAGGCTTATTATAAATCTGCCTAGCCACTCCTATTAAACTTTGTTTTCCAATTTCCTCATCTTCACTATCAAGAAATTGTAGCCAGAGTATTTTATCAAAATAATCATCCAACTAAGACAAGTGTTCTTAGGAGATACAGAAATTTTCCATGTATAACCTTTGCACATTTATATTTCAGAATGGGCTATTTTTACCATAATTAACTTTATTACCAAGTCATATCTCAAGGCCTGGTGGTTATGGTTAGATTAAGGATACAAATATTATCACATCACATTCACAAACAAGCAGAGCACATCATAGGACGTAGCTCGTAGGCTTTTAAGATATTATCAAAACTATGAAAACCACAAGTAAGATAGACTTATACAATCTGGTATTTAAGGTAGAACAAAGAACAAATTGTGTTATCACTGAATTGAAAAAATAGATGCATTAAACAAAACCAATAAATGATGAATGCTCATCAGTATTCAAAGGTGAAATTCTATGGCTGTGAATGCATTCATCAATCAACTAAAAGCCAGTACAATAACCCCGAGCAACCAACTCAAGCTTCATACCTATCAAAACCTAAATCCATAATCAACATAAGCAATCTTCATATTTATCTCTTCCATATACCCAGATGATTACGACAATGGGTGATGCAAACCCAAAGGCACATCCACCTGAAGTAGTGCAACTTGGAAAATATCTATAAGGAAACCATATTGGGAAGAAAGGAAACCATGGACCCAACCCAGCTAAAAACTAGGCCTTAGAAGGGCAGTGGATTTACACAAGGTTTAAAGAAATGCATCAATATAAACATTCTTAAGGCTCCAAAGTGGAAGAAACTATCAACGGAATATTTTTACTTTCTACTAGGATAACTGATTTGATGCAACTATGTAATGCATTTGATGAAACAACATGATACAGTTCGTTACTTCTCTAAGCATTAAAACCACAAATTTAGTGTAAAGTCAAACATTCAAGATGTTAGAATGGGATAAGATATATGGATGGATATTACAAATCAGAACCTTATCTTAAACAACAAGCTAAATCTATTCCTTGCAAAGATGGGGGAAAGAATCTTCAGAAAAGCCTATCTCCACCCTTCTAAAGAGGTTAAATGGACAGATTCCTTTTTTCTCTCTCTCTATTTTTTCTTCTTTTTTTTTCTTTTCTTTTTTTTTGAGGGTAAGGGAGGCTGAGGAGAGCAGCTACCCGGGGGTCAAATGGACAAATTCAAATATACTTGATTGCTACATCTAGTCTAAGAAAGTTATGAGACAAACTTGTCATATATTTCAATATTTACACACACACACACACACACACACACACACACAGAGAGAGAGAGAGAGAGAGAGAGAGAGAGAGAGAGAGAGAGAGAGAGAGAGAGAGAGAATTTCTGCTTTGATTGTCCTACTGCTTAAATGGGATGATGTATTTTAATCATCTATCTCACTTATGTTCTTCGAGCATCTGTAATTTGTACATCAGATATGAATGACACACATTACTTGAATCTGGATCATCAAAGTTCGGTTTCAATGTACCAGATACATTCATCTATCGAATCAGTATCCTCTCGAAATTACAGGAACCAAACGGAAACAACTTTAACTAGCACCAGATACCACTGACTTGCTCTAGGGGAATATATACTTATTTCATCAAGACAGACATATCATGTACAAGTCCCTGAAATCACTTTCAGAACAAATGCTCATCTAAAACTGCACCAACCTAGAATATAAACAAAATACCAACTCCCAAATCACTCCCTAGGGGACCGACAAACACCAAGTAAAAATTAACATAACTAATGAAATTTAGAAACAATAATGCGCAACTAACCAATATACCTTTTTACATCAACAAGTAAAATAATTGTTTTGAGAAAAACAAAAATAAAGCGAGGGCCTCAACTCAGAGGTATGGAAAATTCCAAATTAGCAAGGCAATATTACTTAATACAAAACAGAATTGTAGATAGTAGATGGGGGACAAACAACAGCCCACTATTAAATATGTCAAAACTATGTGAAACGTTAACTAAAAACAAGGTAACAATCAACTTTAGAGAAATCCATGGACTTAAGAGAATTTTAAGCAATCTTTAATAAGAAAAGAAAAATCCAGAATTTACAAAGAAGTTGCCTTTCCTAAAATCATAACGAAGAAAACTTGAAAAGAAAAGAATTCACACCCATGAACGAACAAAGAAAAAACATCTCCTTTCATAACTAACATGCATGAACATAGAAGATAGCTACAAAAGAGCAAGTAACACATTCCTTTCTTTCTTTTCTAAGCAATAATACTGAGACAGAGAAAAAGAGAAGTGACCTGAGGAGTGAAGAGCAGAGGAGACCTTGCTGCACCACTGGGGCTCTGTGGAGGGCTCTTCCTCATCAAATCTTCTGACTCTCCTTGCGAATGAGAGCTAAAACCCTGCCCCTTTCTCTCCCGCTGCTGCCACTCCTCCACGTCCCGGACACTACTAACATTACCCATTTAGAAGACAGTTTCTAAAGTAATGATCAATACCTCCTCTTTGCCCCAATCATCCTATTCCTGTATAGAACGTGAAGCAAAGCTGTGCTTTAGGATGGTAGACTGAAAACCAAAGATAAAAGAGACTGAAAGGCTAAAAGATACTGGCTGGAATCAAGACTTCTTGTCTCAAAATCTGGACTTTGGAGTCTCAAAATCTGGACTTTGGGATGGAATCCATCTTTTTGTCCATAAAAGAAATCGAGAGAGAGAGAGAGAGATCCAACAAGTCTCTATCTCCAGCTGGTTCTCAAAAGAGAGGAGACTACGGGAAAGTTCAAAGAAAGAAGAAGGGTGGAGAAGTGGAGAAGTGGACAGGAAGAACAGGAAATTATTGCATGCACCAGGTGCAAATGAACCAGCGCAAATCCCGAAGCAGATGCACGGTGGATAGCGCGCAATCGGGAATCCTTGAAATACAAGGGGTAGCGTGGCGTGTTATTCACCGTGGGATTTACGCGGTCCAATTGCACCTGTTGCACGCAATACGGAGGCGCCAGGAGCAGGGGAAGAGACGAAGCCATCTGCCTCTAGAAACAGAGTAGGAAAGGAATCCGCTGCCCACCTTGTATTTTTAAATAGGAAATAAGCTTTCACCTTTTTTTTTTTTTCCTCCTAAACACTGTCTTTCTCTTTTTAAATAGGAAATAAGTTTTTTCCCACTTTTTTACTCCTAAACATTTTATTTGTTTTCTTTCTTCTGCAAGAACTATTGGTTTTCTACCATTCTTGCGTTTTGTAATTTCTGCTTATTTTGGCTCCTCCGTTTTTTCCTTTTTTTTAGCTCCTTTCGATCCTCCAATGAGTTTGGAAGAGGCAATTCAGAAGCCATCATGGTCGTTTGGAATCAGGAACAGGGCTTAATAAAATATAACAACAATGGTCATAAATAAACTGTAAATTATTCCACCACTTATTGGATCAGGTGTTTGCCTTGCTGTACTTTATAGAGTACAAGATCGCAACTGCATGACACGTGTACAAAAACAAAAGATATCAGTGCCGTGAAAAATAGAGCTGAAACCAGTTCGAGTATGGATTTGAGAACAGTATATTTATATGCATATTTATTATTAAATAGATATAATTATATAAATATGGATATAGATATTAATTTAAGATAAAAATTTATATTTATATTTATTTTAAATAAATATAAATATAAATCAAATATATAAAATATGGATATAAATAAGAATATAAATTAGATAATTAAATTTTATAATCACAAGACTAAAAATATTACTAAATCAATAATAAATCAAATTTTAGTATCTTTATATTGTTGCAGCATTTTTTTAAAAATTGATAAATATTATATAAAATTAAATCAAATTATAAATAGAATCAGACATTTGGATACTAGTCAAATAGTCATCTATCTATATCTATATATCCATTTTTTTTTAATGAATATGGATACGAATATGAATATCTATTGGATGCTCAAATTTTTATTTATATTTAAATAAATTTAAATATAAAATCAAATTTAGATGGTCCACTTTTAGTTCTAGTGAAAAGATACGATCGTCTCCGTGGATGCTTTATGATAGGATCCTAAGATGCCAAGCAAAAAAATGCTGTGGACCCAAGAATTGGAAACCATGTAGTCTGATTTAAATTGTGGCGCCCAAAAATGGAATAATGATATGAGATGACTTACACTATGGGGTTCTTGTTTGGGTTTTTCCTTGTGTGTTATGATAAGAAAACTTGTAGAACTCCATGTTAAGGTATTTCATAACAAGCTCTTGTGCTACATCCTTCTTATCGTTCAATTTTACCATTAGATATGGTGGAGCACCTAAGGCCTAACACATGATGTGGTGGACCAAGAAGGTGGATGATCTTGGCCTAATCATATGGTGATAGTTGCAACAGACGGCAATGATGGCATTGCATTCCATCTCATGGTGCATCCCAGCTAAGGATGTGAACAAATCAGGTTAAGATCAGGCTTGGTCATATCCACACCCAAAATCATCAGGTTTAGTCATATCATCAGCACTCAGACTTGGACCCAAATCTAAGTCCAAACCCAATTAAGACTTTACATCAAAAATAGATCATGTATCAAGTTAGGTTTGGATATTGTTGGTGCAGAATTTGATTGATGCTAGATCGAGCTGGAGTCGAGGAAGACGAGATTGCCGTCGGTGATCTGCAAAATAAAGTTTCGTTCGCAGTCGATGGTGGTGGCTCTGGTAGGATCCTCCGACGGTCAAGTTAGCTTTTCTGGCCAACAGAAATTGAGTGCTTAGAGAAGAGTTCGGTAGAGTTTCAAAAAAAAAAAGAGAGCTTAGAGAAAACGTATCTGGAGGATCCCTTTTTATAGATGGAGCTTGTTGTAACTGTCCGATAGTGGGATTGCCTGTAGCAGACTGATAAATGACAGTCGTAATCATCCTGATAAATGCCGATCGTAATCATCCTGATAAATGACAATCGTAACTATCCTGATAAATGATAATTGTAATCGTTCAGTAGTGGGATCGTCTGTAGGAATCCATCTGAAGAAAAAGTTTGGAAGGAGTTTGGCTCCTAGAGAAATCTGACTGAAGGAGAAGTCTAGGAGTTCGGCTCTTGTAGAAATCCGACTGAAGGAGGAGCACGAAAGAAGTTTGGCTATTGAAGAAATCTGACTGAAGGAGAAGTCCAAAAGGAGTTTAGCTCTTGTAGAAATCCGACTGAAGGAGGAGCACGAAAGAAGTTCAACTCCTAAAGAAATCTGACTGCTAGAGGAGTTCGACTCCTAGAGAAATCTAACTGAAGGAGAAGTTTGGAAGAAGTTCGGCTCCTGGAGGAACTTGACTAAGGAAGAAATTCGAAAGGAGTTCGGCTCTTGTAGGAGTCCGACTGAAGAAGAGATCGAAAAAAAATTTGGCCACTGGAGGAGTTCGGCTGGGGCTCAACCACTGGAGGAGTTCAGCCGGCTGAAGGAGTTCGATTAAGGCTTGGCCGCTGAGGAATTCGACCGACTGAAGAAGTTCGACTAAGTCTTGGCCACTGGAGAAAATTCTCGATTGAAGCTCTTCCATGATTATCAGTTGTATTAAGATAAGCATCAGACTGAACTTCGACGGAAGCGGAATTTATCCTCAACAATAATCCCTCCACTCCCAAGTTCGAAGTTCGAAGGAAGTACCAAAAAGATAACTGCCGAAATTTTTTTTCGAGCTCTACACTTATTGAGGTTGAAGCGCGGGAAAGATCTTATCTCCGACCGATGTTGATGTTGAAGTGGAAGCTCGGGAGAGATCTTATCTCCAACCAAGGTTAAAGGAGATCTTATCTCCTATTGACGTTGAAGTTAAGGTTCGAGCATAATAGGGCCATTGTTGGGGGCACAATAGGGCCGTTGTTGGGGGTACATAAGAGCTCGCATTAGGACGAGATTTTTTTTCTATTCCTAATGGACTATGGGGGCATATAAGGGCTGTTGTCAGGGTCTCTCCCTCCATCTCATCTAAAATGAATGAGGTCTTCAACTTTGCTCACATTAAGACGAGGTTCTCCTCCTGATCCTAACAGACTATAGGGGCACATAAGAGCCATTGTCGGAGGCCTCTCCCCCCATCTCGTCTAAAATGAACGAGATCTTCGACTTTGCTCATGTTAAGACAAGATTCTTCTCCTATTCCTAACGGACTATGGAGGCACATAAGGACCGTTGTCAAGGCCTCTTCTTCCATCTCGTCTAAAATGAACGTGGTCTTCGATTTTGCTCACGTTAGGATGAGGTTCTCCTCCTATTTCTAACAGACTGTCAGGACACATAAGGGCCATTGTCAAGGCCTCTCCCTTTATCTCATCTAAAATGAATGAGGCCTTTGACTTTGTTCATATTAGGACGAGGTTCTTCTCCTGTTCCTAACATGGACACTTTCGGTTGTTTCTTTCCTGTCATCACACAGTTCTTGCACCAAGAAATAATAATGCTGAAATGAAATTTTATTGAAGAAAGATTACTGATAGTACATCTTTAGATTTTCTAAGTTTCAAGATCGTTGAAGTGTTATTCCTCCAAGCTCGTTCAGACGATAAGTTCCAGACTGGACGACCTCCTCTATTTCATATTGGCCTTTCCCATTCGGAGCAAACTTTTTCTAGCTCTGAGGCTGAGAGATGGCGACTCACTAAAATACTAGGCCCCCTAGAGATAGCATCGATGATGTCGAGAGGCAGCCGATCTTCTTATTATTCCTCTCTCATTGGTGGTTCTAGCTGTGGTAGCGCCTTTGGCTTGCTTCAAGCCGACGTCTATGGAGCATTGAAGGGGGCGTATTTGTGAAACCTTCTAGAAAAAACTTCTTTCCGTCCTTCTATCGGAGCTTCTTTGACAATGAGCTCAAGGAGGAGTTCGGTCTTGCTTGCGCTCAGAAAAAGTTCGTGAGCATGGTCGAGCTTCATTCAGCCCTCCTGTAAAACCTCTTGGGCAGAGAACTTCGTGCCCTTTTGTCAGAGCTTCTTTGACGATGAGCTCGAGGAGGAGTTCGGCCTCGCTTACGCTTGGAGGGAGTTCGAAAGCACGATCGAGCTTCACTCGACTTTTCTTCCTCGGTAGGCCTACTCGGCTCGTCGATTTGCCGCTCACCAAAGGCTTCATCATCCTTGGCCTTGAAGGCCTCTTTAGCTCGGGCGTAACCTTCAGTCTGAGCTAGCAAATCGATAAAATCCCTGAGATATTTCTTCTCTAGGGAGAATAGCAAATCATTCTTCTAGAGGCCATCCTTGAGTGCAGCTATTGTGATTGATTGATCCAGATTTTGGATCTCCAATATAGCGGCATTAAATTGGATGACATAAGTTTGGATGAATTCTTCCTCCTTCTGCTTGATGTTCATCAAAAAATCTGAACCTCGATGCGGACGTCAACTGCTGACGAAGTGAGCCACGAATTGATAGCTCATTTGATAAAAAAAAAAGATGGTACTCAATTTAAGTACCGAGTACCAGTTTCTGGCGGTTCTCTTGAGGGTGGACGAGAAAGTCCGGCATAAAATAGCATCTGGTACATCATGGAGCAACATCATTATCTGGAAGGCCTTCAGGTGATCAATCAGATCGATGGTTTCATCGTAACTCTCGAACCGTGGGAGCTTAAAGTTCGGTGGGATTGATTTCTAAATGATCCTCTGAGAAAAAGGAGGGTCAGTGCGAATATCATTACCGTGTGAGGAGGGAGTATGACGAAGTTCTTTGATTCGTCAGCTCATTTCTAGGAGTCTTTGATCCAGAAGATCTTCATGATCATTGATCTCCAAGATTTTCTGATGGAATAGGCGTGAAGCTTTCCCCTGGATTAAGTCATGGTCTGAGTAAGGGTCCTCCATCCTCTACTTTCTCTTTTCGAAGATCAGAGGTCGGGTAGCCGAGGTCGATCGTTCCCAGACCAAACTACGGGGCTCTAGAGAAGTCTGCTCCGATCGAACTAATATCGAAGCCTGTCGATGTATGATCTGTATCATCTCCATGAGACCACAAACCTGTTGGACTAACAGGTTCAACTACTCCGCATCCACCATGGTTGCAGGTGGAGCTTGAGTTACCGAAGCTTGAATGGATGTATCTAGATGAGATCTGACTGTAGAGATCGTTAATTATTGGATCAAAGCTTTCCTAGGAGGCATTTTTTCTAGAAAAAACTCTAGAGAGAAAGAAGAGAGATCGCTGCTGAGAACTCTTTTAAGATCAAGAAAATCTCAGAAACAGAGGGCCCTTCCTCTAGTGTCAATTTTATTGGTGCAGAATTTGGTTGACGTCGGATTGAGCTGGAGTCGAGGAAGACGAGGTCACCATCGATGACCTATAAAATAAAATCTCATCCGGAGTCGGTGGTGGTGGCTCCGGTAGGACCCTCCGACGGTCAAGTTAGCTCTTCTGGCCAACAGAAATAGAGTGCTCAAAGAAGAGTTCGACAGAGTTTCGAAAAAAAAAGATCTTAGAAAAAATATATCTGGAGGATCCCTTTTTATAGACGGAGCTTGTTGTAACTGTCTGATAGTGAGGTTGCCTGTAGCAGACTGATAAATGATAGTCATAATCATCCTGATAAATATCGATCGTAATCATCCTAATAAATGACAATCGTAACTGTCTTAATAAATGATAATTATAATCGTTTAGTAGTGAGATCGCCTGTAGAAATTCATCTGAAGAAAAAATTCGGAAGGAGTTTGGCTCCTAGAGAAATCTGACTAAAGGAGAAGTCCAGAAGGAGTTCGGCTCTTGTAGAAATCTGACTAAAGAAGGAGCACGAAAGGAGTTTGGCTCCTAAAAAAATCTAATTGAAGGAGAAGTTCGGAAGGAGTTTGGCTCTTATAGAAATCCGACTGAAGGAGAAGCATGGAAGGAGTTTGGCTCTTAGAGAAATCTGACTGCTGAAGGAGTTTAAAAGGAGTTCAATTTCTGAAGAAATCTAACTGAAGGAGAAGTCCGAAAGGAGTTCATCTCCTGAAGAAACTTGATTGGGGAAGGAATCCAAAAGGAGTTCGGCTCTCATAGGAGTCCGACTGAAGAAGAGATTGAAAAAAAGTTCAGTCGCTGGAGGAGTTCGGCTGGGGCTCAACCGCTGGAGGAGTTCGACCGGCTGAAGGAGTTCGGTTAAGGTTTAGTCGCTGAGGAGTTTGGCTGGCTGAAGAAATTCGACTAAGGCTTGGCCGTCGGAGGAAATTTTTGATTGAAGCTCTTCCGTGATTATCGGTTGCATTAAGATAAGCATCAGACTGGACTTCGGTGGGAGTGGAATTTATCTTCAATAGATATTAATTATGGGTATATTTAGTTAGAGGAGTTGGACTTTGAAATAGGAATGAGAATGAGATTTGGTTAGAAGGAATCTCATTTCCATTCCAATTTCAAAAAAAGATAGGAATGTACCAATCTTGTAAAATTCAATCTCTATTCTCTTTTCGTGTACAAAACCTATTTTGATTCCAATTCTGATGCTAATCATAAGCTAAATGCATTGGATGATAGAGCGATTCTGATTTCTTTTTCAATTCATTCCAATTTTGATTCTAATTGTAAATCAAATATGCCCTAATTATTTAACAAATTATTTTGTTATATTTCTAGACTAATTTTGCAAATATTTTGTGCTCACATATTACTGCCTTGTGAATCTAGAAAACATTAAAAATTTTAATTATATATAAAAAAAAGAATTGTACCTAAAAGATAATGACTATTTGCTTATTGCTTTTGTCACTTAAACATCCACGGAACCTTAAAAAAAAGAAAGAAGAAGAAAAAATCCTATAAAAATCAACTAATGTATTGGTAACAACTACTAACGATAACCATACATTGCATGCATTGAAATTTGATGGAATGAGATGGATTACAATTTGAATACTATCTAGTTAACTTCTATGCATCTATATACATATATACATGTATACATGTACATACATACATACATACATACATACATACATATATATATATATATATATGCATACATACATACATACATATATACATACATACATACATACATACATATATATATACATACATACATACATACATACATACATACACACACACACACACACACACACACACACACACACACACATATATATATATATATATCCAAACTTGGACCAATAAAACTCTAGATCTAGTTTTGGAATTCTAACCTAATCAAATAAGCTAATGAGTTTGTTTTTCATATCCAAGCCTTATAGTTTGAGTTGATTTTGGATCGAGTTAATAACTGGTTACCGGCCCCCATTCCATGATCGAACATCCCTAACCTAACTCCAGGGAGAGCAACTGTGTGGCAACTAATGAGGTGTGGACCACTGTTTTGATGGTCTAATCGTCTCCAAGGATGTGGTTATTTCAATTGAAACCTTTCATTGTCCAATCGCAATTGTTTTGATGGTTCCATGATTCACATCAATGTAAGAAGTGTCTTATACAGTTTGATTGAATTATCAATGGAAATGGGTTATCACTATTCGAATTACATCATTTTGCATATCTCAATGTGTCTAGTATATTATGTTATAAGTTTGTAGATTATTATTTACTTAAATACTGCTCATAGAGTATGTCTAACATACATATGATGGATCAACTTGATCATGACTGCTCATTGCATAATGAGATGCATGTGATGAACACGGGTTGTCATTTTAGCAACATCTCATTTTATTTAGAGTCGTCTTACATGCACTTTCTCATTGAATAAGTTGATAGAGAATTGCTGATATAACTCAAAATTCTAGGAAAAAAGTTTGATACATGCAGATAAATTTTCTTGGTATGTCTAATGACCAACTATTTATATATAATACCATGTGGACCCATATAGATATGTATTTAGTCCCACATTAGTTATTTATAGATTAAATTTTGGATACTTTTTTAGGAGCAAAAAACTCAAAATAACACCTTTTGACTAGTCATTTTGGTTACGATTTTAAATTGTGATAAATGGTATTAGAGTAGATTCGATTCATGATCTATATGGATTAAGGAATATTGCAGAATAGATATACTTGAGCTGACAATGAGTTTATTGCGATATTTGTGATTAGATTTGAATACATTTGGATCTTTAAACTAGCAAAAATATCGTGATTGGATTTGAATGGATAGGAGAGTGCATGAGGATCCATGTGAGCATATGTTTAATCCCATTGGTTACTTGCTAGATAGGTTTTGGATATTTATACATGATCAAGGAACTCAAATCTATTTATATATATTAAAATTGAGGCTTCAACCTCCGTTCACCATGCATGTGATTTTTTTCAACCACCATCTATCATATGTCCATGCTTTGTCCCTCTTGCACCATTCGTCATGTCCTTCTTACATCGTCTACCATGGGAGAGCCATCACAGAAGAGGAGATGGAGCCACCCCATATCTTTTTATTAGCTTATAACAAGATAGAGAACTAGAAGGAGGGGGAAGGAGAGCAGGATCTGAGAGGGCCATTGCCGTCGATGTGGTGGTGAAGTATGAGACCCCTCGATGGACCATCGCCTGGAAGGGCAACGCCGCCACCCTATCAACCCTCCTTGCCGACAAGTCCACTGAATGGGAACCCAACGCGGAGGATGCGGATAGCTAGATAGCCCTACACCTCACTACCAGGCTAGGTTTGGAGGATTGCATCTGGACACTGGTGGTGGTCAGAGCGGACATGGGGCAGGCAAAGAAGGTATGATTGCAAGCACAGGCATGGTGGAGGTAGATCGAGCAGAGGATCTTGGGGGTGGTGGGGACCTCCTAGGCCGCAATGCATGGAGGAAGTGGTAGGGGAGTCAAGGGATGAGGGTATGATCATAGGCACGGGCGTGGTGGAGGCAAGGGAGCTCGAGGGCAGCAAAGACCTCCTAGGCCGCAAAGGCAAAGTAGGTAAGGAAGAGACGGAGGCAGAGGGATGGGTGGGGGTCTGGAGATAGCTTTCGTCCCATCTATGGATGAGACACTAAGCTACAAAGTTCAGTGGTTACTAATTAATCATTCAAATTATTAAGAATGTATCCCAAAGTCAATAGTTAGCCTGTTGACGGTTGAGCTATACTTTTGAAATTGTATATGAATTATGAATTAATAAAAATTATTTTAACATTTTTCATCATAAATTTTTTTCTAATGAACTCCTATGTTGTGATGAAGTCTTTAGAACTATTTAGATTTGACAAAGAAGGATTTGTCGTTTAGTCCTTAAAATAGTTCACGATCAAATAATATGTTGTTACTTAGGATAACAATATTTATCGAGTATAGATCATTGTGCGCCATATAAGTTGGTTGTCCTCATAACTAAGGAGTGTTGGGACACTGGTATGGTATGCAAGTGAGATATATGGGTACATCTACACTGAACGTGACCAACTTTGGAGCTTTTCTTCTATCAAGATTAGATTCGATGGAATATGGGTACAAGTGTTCCTCTGACCTGAGATCACCATGATGACTTTTAAGCAACTCACTGTACTTTGGTGTCGGACTACTTAAATTTTTAATTTAGTGATGAAAGATTTTTAGGCACAGTCAATTACTTGAGGAGTCGGTGCGTGTATCAAGATGGGATTGACCATTCCTATTTTCAGGAGCTATATTTAATTATATTTTAATTTAGCAAAGCCTTGGCCAGAATAGTCTTGGTGAGGAATCACGGAATTAATTACTTTGAGATACAATATGGATGTATTTTCTAAGGTTGACAGTCTAATCCTGAGTCATCTATTACATAGAGGTCATAGGGATGAATTATACGATAACCATATTCGTGTAGGTTCTGAATGTTGCAATTATGACTATTCGATCTATCTGGATGTTGAGTATCATTGCTAGATGATCACTTTGATTAGTACATAAAGTGATTCCTGTGCTACTGGCTTAGGTTCGAACCTACGGAGTCACACACACTAGAGATTTCTATCTGATCTGTTGGCTGTGGTCAAGAGTCCCACTAGATTAGACCTCTTCGACCAAATGTCCTATAGCATTAGGACACTAAGTCCTACTTGTATAGAACTCTCTGATCAAGAGTATGGATTCTGTGATCGTAAGTTCCATTCATTTCGAACACTGGGGTCAAGAGTTCCACTAGACTGGGACTCTTTGATTAGGATTTTATATTGATGAACTCTATTGCCCGGTGACTTACCGAATTTGGACTCTGAGATTATGAGAGATTTAATTAGTGATTTTAACTCAATTTGATTGAGTTATAATTTTTGATCCAAGTCCAATTGAATTGATTTCAATTGGGTTTAACCCGATTAGGTCACAAGTTGACCTAATCATCGGGAAGGTTCGAACCCTAATTTGATCAGAAGTTGAACTTGATCAATTTTTGATTTTATTAAAATTTAATTAAGTATAATTAAGCCTAAATGGGTTAGATTTAATTTATTCTAATTGGATCTAACCAATTTTGATTGGATTGGTTCAGTTGGTTGAAATTTGAATTTCTAAGACTAATTTGACTAGTCTTCTCTTCCCATACGCCACCTATGTCCCATGCCCACTTAAAATTTGATTTTTATTCTCTCGTGACTTTTCTCCCATGCACATAATACCTCACGCCCTGATCTTCCACGTCCTCAATGGATAAGTTATGGTTAGTTGACATTCAAATTCAAAATGAGTTTGAATTTGAGTTGATAACAACCATATCTTATTCCTTGCACCATCCTTCTCTTGTGTGCCAATTATCTCCACGTGAAAGGGATTTCACGTGGACTTTTCCTAGCTGAAGAGTGGGTGCACAACTGCTTGACATGTCCCAAATAAGTTTGAATTGGTTTGGATGAAGTTTGAATTAAAAAGAGTTTTGAATTCAAACTAACATTCAAACTAGTTTTTGGTTTTCCACACACATAAAAGTTGTTCTTTGTACAAATATTAAAAGGAGAGGTCTTTGGGATGTGTGCTAACACCTATTCTGAAGAGAGGACTTTTGTGAGATTCATTTGGTGCATGGAAAGAGGCTTCAATCATCTTCAAGAGAGAGAAAACTATGAGAGAAGGGGCGCAAGATTTTTAGGATGAGTGCAGTCCTAGGTATTCGACCTAGGCTTCGGAAAGCCATTGTATGAGTTACGACTGTCGTAAGCCCACAAAATTTTAGAGAAAACCTCTTCTACCTCTCTACTATGTTTACCAGCAACTCAGAGCATTTGTGAAGCCCGTAGACAAAAATCAAAGATGTTCGATCAAAATAGCCTCTGAAAGACTCCGGTGTCGAGCTAGCACTCATGGAGAGCCGATCAAGATCAGGAGCCTTGTGTGGATGATCTGTGAAGGCCAAATATCTATGTGGCTGCATCATGACAAATAGACCTCCTCGACGATGATCAAATCATGGCAATCGACTATCCATAAAAAGGTATTATGTTGTGAACACATAGATGTAGTAAATAGTTTACTGCATAGTTTTATTTTCTCAGATCTATATGAATGCATGCATATTATGTTTAGATCCTTAGTATAAAATTTAATATTTTGATATGATTAGTAGATAATTAATTATATTAATTACTTTTTTTGCTATACTTTTGCTATTTTCAAAATTTTTTTTGAAAGTAGCACTATTTTCTTCAAATGGTATCAGAACGAGGGTTCGCTAAACATGATGTGCTTACATATTTATATTGATAATTTAGATTTAATCTAAATATTAATTTAATAATTTAATTAATTAGATCTAAAAATTAAAATTAAGATCGCACGGACTGTAGGTTGTCCTGCTATAGGATTTACTCCCTATAGTGCAAAGATTGTCATTGTATATGCTTGATCTTATAGTTGATCATAAAATTTTTAGATTAGATCTAATTTTTATAATATAATAAATTAGATTTTAATCTAATTTTTGATTATGAATGTATATTTAGATAGGATCTAAAGTTTGATTCATGATTTAGTATTATGTAGTGTATATAGTTTTAGATTAAATCCTACAACTAGTGTAATTTATGAATTGAGCTGATTCAATTTTGAAGTGAGTCGACTCAATTGATGAACAATGCCAAGTTGTAAAGAATCTTTCAAAATTTAAAAAATATTTTTGAAATGTCGAATCCTAACCCTCAGCCCATAAGCTTAATTAAAATTAAATAAAATGATTTAGTATCTAGAATTATGAATTAAGACCCTAAGTCATTAATCATAAACTTGTAGGTTATTGGGTTAAATGAATTAGATCCACAAATTGGGTTAGACCTAAGGATAGTTAAAGAATGAACTAATTTAGAGTAGTTGATCAAATTTAATTAAATATTAATTTAGATTAGATCAAGAACTCTATAGACTCAATTACAATAGTTGTAGTTAGTCAAGTCCATGCTTTTAACGAGGACCAAATGGACTTGATTCATGGCTACGGGGTCAAATCCAAAATTACTAGATTGATCAAATTAAAACTAATAAACCGGATGGTGTCAAAGGTAAGTTTGGCACTTTAATCAATGGTTTTTAATTGGGAGCTACTCGCATTGATTTAATTTTTTATGAGTTAATGGCATATTCCTTCCACTGATCTCACTTACCTGATCATCCTGATAAATTAGATTTTGATTAGATCACTTGATGATTTGGATTCACCCATGACTCGATTCTCTCTTTCGTCCTCTCCTCTTTCATCGTTCGGTGAGGACTTCCTCCCCCACCCCGAATTGATGTCACCCCCCTAGCCCCCCGGGCCGGCATTGCCCTCCTCCCTTCGACTGACATCGCCACCTCCTTCCCCCCGACTGGCGCCACCCCTACCTTTCCCTCCCTCTTCGGCCCCCCATCTACCGACCGTCCTCGCCTGCCATCCCCAACCCGACCCTCCCATCCTCCATCCGACCCTTCCTCATCCCACGAACCCCCCCTCGACGAACCCCCTCAATCCATCCACTCGCCCCCCGCAAACCATCCCCTCCGAGAACCCCCCTACTACCCTCACTTGGCCCCCGGTAAAATCCCCCCCACCCCTCATCCGCCCTCCCTCGATCCCAACGAACCCCCCCCTCCAGCAACTCCATCCAATCCCTCCTTCGATTCCCCATGAAAAATTCTCTCCACACTTTATCCTCCTATGGCTCCCCGTGTGTGAAACCAAACCCCCCTTCCGCGAGCCGCCCTTCCACCCTCCTTCAGGCTCCATGAAACGTCCACCATTCTAACCCGTCCCTCGACCGAGTGCGAATAGGCCTCCTTCAGCCTCCTCGTCCACTAGTGCCCCCTCGCCCCCCATCCCCGACCGTCTCTGCTTCTATCTCTTTCCTCTTTTTTCTCTTTCTCTATCTAACTATCTTACTTTTATTTCGCAGGTTACCTCTAGTATTGTCGTCCTCCTCTAGCATCGTCACGGTCGACCCTCGAGAGCTTTCGAGGCACCGCTCTCTATTAAGCCATAGAGTATTTTTTTTTATTTA